>PJEM01021586.1:0-10938 GCA_004023845.1 Helogale parvula | reverse complement strand
CACCCTAACACCCTCATCTCCGGACACACAGCAGAGTGGGTTTTGTGCTGCACAAGGTCATTGGCTAAGGGTTGAGGTGGTCTAACTGGCACAGGGGCCCTGAAGACACCCCTCTCCGGCTCCTCCGTCCTGGGGCAAAACTGCCCTGCCCTGCAGGAGACGCTGGGCCTCCCGTCCCCACCCAGGTGTCCCGGTCGCCCCCCCCCCCCCCCCCCCCCCCCCCCCCCCCCCCCCCCCCCCCCCCCCGCCCCGCGCGGTTTCCTGCCTCCGCAACGCAGCCCAACGCCAGCAGCAGCAACGTGGCTTTGCCAGGTGTGACGACCCGTTGCCGCCCCGGGCATGGTGCCAGGCCCTGGGCCTGTGGCGGTGTAACCCGCTGCCCTGGCGCACGGAGGTTCGGGGAGCTGTCTTGTGTCAGGGCAAGGGCCTGAACCCCAACTCTGTGGGATGCTTAACGCTACCCTGTCTCTCCCGGCCTCCTAGAAGCACAGAAATGCCTGGGTCCCAGCCTGGTCACCTCCTGAAGCAGCCTGAGGGCAGGGGCGGAGGGAGGATCTGCAGGGAGCACATGCGGGCGTGTGAGCTGCCCCCACCGCGGGGGTGACAGCAAGGTTAGGGGGATGCCGTAAGGAGCGCCGGGTTAGAGCGCGGCCATGCGAGGGGCCCCGTCTTCTCAGGGAAGCTGGGCCAGTTGTGACCGAGGTGGCAAAGCAGAGGGGCGGCCGGGCCCTATCCCAGGCTCGGGGCTCAGCCGCGTCCAGCCACCACCCCCAGAGCCACGGCTCCTGCATCTGACCGGCCTCTCCAGGGACACAGCTGGATGCCGGGAAGAGGCCAGGCACCGACCCACCTGCTTTCATCATGGGGGAGCCGTCAACCGTCCTCACGGGGGTGTTGGAGACTCGTTTCTCTGTTCAGTAAATGAAGGGTGGAGACAGAGACAGCAGTCAGAGCAGGGAGGCACCCCTCCAGACACGCCAAACACCTCTCCAGAGGCTCAGACACCCTCAGACACACAGACGCCCCAAGACTCCTGGGCACATCCCCGACATCCCCAGACACTCAGACACCCTCCGGACAGCAGACCCTCCCCTCCACACGTGCGCCCGCCCAGCACCCCCAGACACGCACTAGCCCCCAGTCCATTTCCATCTCTCAGCTCAGATGATTTTCACAAAATCCCTGAGAGGTCTGGGTGGATTTTAAAAAATTTTTAATTCCACAGTAAGACATTTCCCTGAATAATTAACATTTGACAAATCAGGCCAAAGCCGCTCTGGCCGCCTCCTCCAGTCCCGGCCGGTGGCTGCCCTTCCGCGCTCCAGATGGGGAAACAGACTCGTTCAATGTATGATTTTAAAATATAATTTATACTAAAAAACGTTACCATAGCTAATACTTTAATATACTTCACAGTCGCATTTATAATTATATATTTAAGTATCATTCATATTTGTGAAATATTGGCAAATGTATATTATCTATAATAATTTTTGAGGGAGAGAATAAAATGGATCCTGGATTTCAAACTTTTGGCTTCTTTTCTTTATTTCCGGAAGGGCACAGTCCACATCTGTGGGCCGGGAACCTCGGTCTGTAAAAATTCTTCTTAAATGTTTTATTTAATTTTGAGAGAGAGAGGGAGACAGCGTGAGCAGGGGAGGGGCAGAGAGAGAGGGAGACCCGGACTCTGAAGCAGGCTCCAGGCTCTGCACCGTCAGCACAGAGCCAGACGTGGGGCTCAAACCCCAGGAACCCTGAGATCATGACCCGAGCCGAAGCCGGACGCTCAGCCCCCAGGCGCCCCAACCTTGTTCTTCTAAACAGTGCCCCATCCTCAGGACTTGCTGAGACCCTTATTTCTTGCCCCCCATAGATCCCATTTTACAGATATGAAAACCGAGGCCCGCCCACCGGCACGGGAGCAAGTGGACGTGAACAGAGGCGGCTCCGAGAGAAAGACAAACCCCCCGACAAACCCCGTCGTTGCTACAGCTTTCAGTTTAGCGACACCAGCGGTTACTTTTCACCCTCCCAAGCCCACCACCCGCCTCTGGCCACCAGAGGGCAGTCGGGCCCCGCCCCTCGCACTCGGGCCCCGCCCCCTCGCACTCGGGCCCCGCCCGTCGCAGGAGCCTACCTTTGGGGGTGCCCACCGGGGCCTGTAAGAAAAAAGGGAGAGAGGTCAGGGCTGAGCGCGGAGGGCGCCATCAGAGGTGTGGTCTCCCCTGAAGGGACCCACCACCCCTGCCCTACCTCTGCCAGCCAGGCAACGTCCCGCCCAGCTCGGAGGCCTCCCCCGACTCTCTCTTGCTCCCGAGATGAAGACAAAACCCTCCTCCCTCCTCGGGGACCCCTGGGCCCACCGCCCCCATCTCTGGCCAGCCTCCTTGAACACATTCCTGTCCCAGGGCCTCTGTGTGTGATGTCCCCGGCCCTCCGGGCCCCTGCCTGACCGGCTCCTCACTCGGCAAGACCACAGCAAGGCAGTGTCGCTCGAGGTGCCGTGTCAGGTGCCCAGCCAGTGCCTCCATCTCCTCCGGGACGAGGGCGCCCACCTCGGCGCAAGCCCCCTTTGGTCTCGAGCCCAGGCCCAAAAAGTTCCTATTCAGTTTTCAAAACCCGCCTCCTCCAGGAAGTCCGTCTGGCGTCTCCTCGGGGACTCCAGTGCCCTGGGCTGCCCACCCTCCTCCTGCTCTCCCAGCACGACTCCGTGAGGGGTGCCCGTCCACACCCCCCGGTCTGCCCCGAACCAGGCCCCGGAAAGCAGGGCGCGCAGGACATGGCTGTAGGAGGAGCACCGGGAGAAGGGCCCGGACACACAGCAGGGGCGCTGGCCCTCAAGACGCCCCCAGGTGAGGTGCCACCACAGCTATGACACGAGGGGGACCCCTGGCCCCCAGGGCCGCTGAATCCTACAGCAGAGAAGGTGGTTGGGAGACCTTGAATCGGTGCTAGCGCGTGGCGCCCAGGGGCTCAGGGTGCGGCTGCGTCACACCCTGCGAGCACGGCCACTCCGTAACCACCACCTCTTAGCCAAGTGGCCGTGAACCAGTCTCGACCTCTCTGCGTCCCAGTGCTTGTCCTCCATCCAGCGGGGGCGCCGCTCCCACCTGAACGGGCCCACGGACAGGTGACGGTGGTGACAGACTCAACAAACACAGGGGTGACGCGTGGGGGTTGTGTCGAGAGCGCCCCACACACCAGATTTGTGCAAAGTGCTCGCGGGGCCTCCTGACGCCCCAGCACGTGGGGGTGCTTACGGGCGGTGGGGGAAACTGAGGCGCAGAGAGGCAGGGCGAGGGGTCCCAGGCCACGCGGGCAGCTCTCAAACCTGTGGAGGGGTGGGTGGGGCCACCACCTCCTCACCTGCCGAGAATCCGACGCCACCTCCGTCTTCTGGTCCTTGGCGGGGCTCGGGGCCACGGTGCCCTCCCCGGCGGTGGCGGCAGGGACAAGGGGGCCGGCATTCTCCAGCACCTCGATCTCCTCCTGCAGCCTGGGGGGAGCACGGGGGGGGGGGAGCGCCACTGAGGCCCCGACTCCATGTCCCCCCACCCGCTGCGGGCAGTCCTCGTCCTCCTCCCTGGAACCGGGGGAACTGAGGCGGCGAGCAGGGCGGCCCGGCCCCCTCGCCGCTTCCCGGTGCTGGCTGCTGGCGTCTGACCAGCGCTCCTGTTTTCCACTCACACGCATTTATTTTTACAGGAAGCTTTATCTCTCTGGGGAAACTGGAAAAAACATGTCACCTTCCGACTACCAGAAGGTAACGGGCACACGGCCCCATGAGAACACGACCGCCCGGCTGGTGCCCGCCTGAGGCTTCGGGCTGCCGCCTCGGAGCAGCCAGCCTAGGGCTCGGTGGACAGGCTGGCTGGCCACAGTCAGGGTCAGCCTGGAGGGCTTCCTGAACCGCAGCGCGCCCTCCGCCCGCGGCTGTCCCTGCCGCCCGGCCTGGCGGCCGGTGACCCCAGCAGCGCTCCGCCCCTCTGCCCGGCGAGCCCCCAGCTCTGGCCCCGGGAAACAGGGGTGGACGGCAGGCCGGGATCCCAGGTCCGGGCGGTGAGCGCGCCTCGCCCGCCGCAGCGCGCTGTGGGGCCTGGGCAGGCCTCACGCCTCATGGGCCTCCTCTGGCCAAGAGGACATTTGGGAATTTTGGCCGTCACTTCCCTCCACCGTGACCCTGCCGCCCTGGAGCTGAGCCTCCGCCTGCCCGGAAGCCCCAGGCCTTTTGTCCCAGCCCGGTGGTGGGGGACGGTCGCTTTCCCGGGGCCCGCCCCTCCCCAGGCTTCCTGCGGGCCCAGCGGCCAGCACCGAGCCAGGGAAGGCTCGGCTCACCGGCCGGGCCGGCGCCAGGAGGGCCCTGGGAGGCCGCTACCGACAACTCCCATCCTCCCGGATCGGCCCTGGCCGCCACCCTCCCACCTGGCCCCTTGGTGTCGTGTGGGAAGAAAGCGGGGGCCCCCCCCTCGGCCCGGGGGAGAGGCCGACACCCCCATGAGAGCACCCTGGGCCCCCCCACCCCGCCCCCCTCCGGCCCGCGCCCCGCCCACCTGCAGATGGACTCCTCCAGGAGCCTCGCCTTCTGCTCGTCCTCCTGCATCTGTCTCCGCATGTCGTCATCCCCCTCCGAGGCCGAGGACGCCTCCCCCAGCAGCCAGCGCTCCCGCAACGCCTTGGACTGGGGTGACAGGGACCCGGTCAGTGTCAGGGTCGGTCAGGCCTGCCTTCCTGCTCCCCGAGCCCCGGGGAGGGGCGAGGCCCCAGTCCCCCCTCCACCCCCGCCCGCTGGGGACCTTCAGGTGCTGCAGCTGCCGCCGGTCGTCCTCCAGCTGCCGCCGCTTGCTCTCCATCTCGGCCTGCCGCCTCCGCTTCTCCTGGGGACGCAGGGCGAGTCAGGGCGAGGCGGGGCCGTGCAGACCCCCCCAAACCCACTGGACACTTTGCCCACATAGATCCTTCTCTGTGAACGTCACCCTGCTTGGCCGACTGGATCTGCCTGTGTCCCCAGCCTGGCCCCCAGCTGGCCCCCGTCTTCAGCAGAAGGCTCCACTAGGCGTCCACATTCCGAGGACTAAGGGGGTCCCTTTATGTCCATTTTGTGGGGAGGTACCAGCAGGCACTCAAGGTTCCCTTGGGACACCCTGGTTCTGAGTCCCCAGGGCCCCAGGCTGGGTGTGGGGAGCCCGACTCCCGTCCATAGCGTCTGAGGGGCAGGGGACTCACTGCGATGGCCTGGAGCCGCTCCTGCTGGGACGTGGTCTCTGCCGCCAGGACCCTGTGGGAAGGGGAACGCACAAGGTCAAGGTGAGGTCCACCCCAGCCTGCTTTCAATAGGTCTGGTCGGAACCTAGCTCTGTGCCTTCCAGCTGGGTAGGACCCTCCCCCGCCCCCCTCAGAACAGGGCCAAGGGACCGGAGGGCGGGGCTCAGGGCAGGGTCTGGGGACGTGCAGGAGGGGCTGCGGCAGCCCCTTGCCCAGCCTGGAGACTGCTCGGACAGCCTCCCTCCCCTGCCCACCCAGCAAGCACTGTCGTCCAGCCCTGGGAGGGACACGCGGAGGGGAAGGACCCAACGGCCCCCTCCCAACCTTGGACTCACTATCCTGGGGCTCCCCCTGAGAGGGCCCCCTCCCCGGGGAACACGGGGCAAAGCAGCAAATGCGGATTTCAGCCGCAGACTCCCTTTCTCACCCACTGGATGTTTTCGGAAGGCCACCCAGTGTGGTTCTAGCTTTAAACGGGCTCGCAGTGGGCGAGTGACAAATGTCCTGTGGCCAGGTGCAGCTGAAGGGACAGGGCTTCCTGCTTGGGGGGGGGGGGTGGGCAGGGGCCCAGGACCGAGTGGACGCCTGGTTCCTGCCCTGCCCTCCCCCCTGCTCTCAACACCCCTGCCCCCAAAACCTGGCCTCTCGTTCTGTGGTATCTCCCAGGGGCCCTGCAAGCTGCACACAGTAGGTGCGCAGGAAAATGTCTGCACCTGAACTGTGGCCTGGGGCGGGCCTGACAGCGTTGCGCTCCAGGGCCTCTGCGACGAGGCGAGGCAGGACAGGCAGGCGCGGTCTTGAGCTCCAGTGCGGACCTCCTGACCTCGGGGTTCTCTGCCCAAATCCCGAACGATGCCAGGGTCGCTCTGGCCTCAACACTCACCCGGGGGCGGGGCCGGCAGGCACAGCGGGGTTCCGGGGACAGGACCCTCTTCTGTCTCCCTCCCCTCCCCAAGTCCCTTACCTCCCCGGGGATGGAATTTACAGATGGCCTCCAGCTCTGCTTCCCCCACTACGCCCCCCCTCCCCCGACCGGCCCTCAGCTCTGTGGTCAGGAGCTGTCCTGGGGCCTCCACAGACCCTCCAACCCCTCTGGGCCCTGGCTCCCTGTTGGCGCAAACAGTGGGGAAAGGACGCTACGGCTCCTGCCCTGTGCCTCCTCCCCCTGTGGTCCAGAAAGGAAACAGAGGCACAAACTCAACTCACACGGTGCCCTGGGTCCACCCCTGCGCCTGGGCCTTCACCCACACCCAGGCGGCTGCTCCAGTGGAGATCCATCCTGAACCACAATGCCCCAGCACCCACTCCACTCGGGTTCAGTTTCCTGGCCTCGCTGAGACCCGTGAAGTCATCTGGTCCTCGGGCCCCGGCCAGGTGACCCCACCCAGCTCCTCCTTTCCTGGCGGGTGGGACCTGGCCTTGTTGTGCCTCCCGGGGACCAGCTACCCCAGCCTCACCCTCTGTGGCCTCCTGCTCTCCTTCCTCGGGGAGGCTGGGTTCAGCTGGGTGGACTTCAGGAAAAGCTTGATCCAGCAATCGGGCTTGGAGACCCTCCCTGAAGGGCCTGATCAGCTACATTTCTGGGTCTGCCACACTACTCTGTGTTCCCCACGTAGGCCCCCCACTCCGTTTCTTACAAAGCTCACATTTCCCATCTCAGGCCTCCACCTGCCCGGGCCTTGGAGGTCCCCTTCCCACCCACCACAGAGGCAGCTTCTTGAAACACAGATCAGAACCACTCCTGCTCCTGCTCTTTCGTCTCCCTGGCTCCTACCCCCACCAAAGAACCAGTGTAGCCCTCCCCACCCGTCTGCCCTCACCGGTGTGCTGTCCCGCCTGCTTCCTCTGCCCCGGCCACCAGCCCCTTCTGGTCCACCTCAACTCCACCAAGCTCATTCCTACCTTAGAGTCTGCACTTGCTGTTCATTCTGCCCGGTACGCCCTGCCCGCGGCTGGAGAGTGAAGCCCAGAGAGGGCAAGTCACTTGTCCACAGTCACACAGCTGGAATGGCAGAGCTCTGGGCCACCCCACAGGCCTACCCTTTCCTGGCTGTCACGTGGTCTCCAGGGACCCACCGGGAGGGCAGTGAAGCTGGGGGAGGGGGCATAGAGCAGCCGAGACCCCAGTGCACACAGGGCCACGCGGGGCAGAGGACCAGCGGCCTAACGCCGGGACCCCACCCCAGCAGGCAGGTGGCCATTCAGGCGGACACAGGGACACAGGGACGGCTCTGTGGCCGGCTTGCCAGGCTGCAGACAACAAGGCGGGCACTGTCCCCGCCGGGCGGCATGTCCGGCTGAGCCAGGTCAGGGGAAGGTCAGGCAGGCCCAGGGCGGAGAGGCACACAGGGCCCAGGAAGAGAACTTCCATCCTTCTGGAGAAGGTCCCTGTCCCTGTCACAGCCTAAAGGACACACACATATGTGCACCCCCCCTGGAGCGCCCCTCCTCGTGCCTCAGGGCGCCAAAGCTGCCCCGCCCCCGGCGCCGCCCCCCCCCTGGTGGGGCCCACGGGAGGCGGTCGCCCCGGCAACCGCACTGTCCCCATGGCAACGCGGAGGCCGGCACGCGGGGGTTGGGCCGGTGCGGAGCATCTCCCGCCCCCAAGCCGGGCGCTGGGGGGGGGGGGCTAAGGGGTTTCCTGCCCTGGGTCTCAGGGGCTGCCAGAGGGGGTGGGGTACTGGGAGGTGAGGGAGTCCGCCCCGCCCCCGCTGTTGGGGGTGCCTCCCGTTCTGGTGCCAGGGGCCCTGGCCCAGGGAAGGGGATTGTATCCAGAAGGCTCTGGACCTACCCCTGGGGCCTGGGAGCCGGGGTGGAGCCAAGACAACGCTCAGCATCATAAATCCGAAAAACAAAACAAAGTAGGACTGCATAGTCCTAATCAAACAGCCATAAAGTAAGGACACCGGGACCCGGCACTCACCACCTTCATCTCGGCCCCATTTTCCAGAATGGGAAACTGAGGCTTGGGAACAGATGGATGTGTAAAAGACATTTGCTAAGCATCCTCCCGACGATCCTGAGAGCCAGGTGGGATGACCAGGCCCGTTTTCTCAGTGGGCGACCCAGACCCATTTTCTCAGTGGGCGACCCAGACAGGCGGGCTCCTGCGCTCCCGGAGCCCAGGGCCAGGCCGCGGGGGGGGGGGGGGGGGGCAGCGGGACAGCGGGAATGCGCCACGGGACCCAGCGAGGGGCCAGATGACAGGCGATACTGGGCAGAGACACCGACACAGGTTGGGTTTGGACAGGTGAGGCGGCTGTCCTCACCGCTGCGTGGCCCAGGGCAGGTCACTCTGTCCCTGGGCCTCTACTGACTGAGCTGGGCAATGGGCCACAGCCTGCAGCTGCTGGTGGAGAAACACAGCCTCCTGGAGGCCCGCCCTCCGCACACAGCCTCCTGTCCTCGCCTGATTATTTTTACAGAGCTTGGAGCAAATTCTGGGCTCGAGCCCCGATGTGGGCGGCTCAGGACTCGCGAGGGTGTGGGCTGAGAGCGAGCGAGCGAGATAATCCTGGCTTCGGGAGATGAGCTGATGAGGCCCGAACCCCAGAGAGCCGGGCCTGCAGAGGCCACGGCTCTGGGAGGCATTTGTATCTCAAAGGCACCAGAGAGGCTACGCAACCTGCCCAAGGTCACCCAGTGAGCAGGATGAGCTGGGTCAGAGGCGGGAGGGGCCGTGGGGGGGTCACACCGGTCCTTCCAGGGCCCCTGCCAGGCAGCCCCAGCGGAATGAGGGGTCCTGGCCCAGGCAGGCGCGGAGCCCAACACCGGCAACATTCCTGTGCTAACTAAAAGGAAGCAGCTGACTGTGGCCTTGGCCATGGGGGCAGGGAAGGGGAGCAGAGTCTGGCTGAGGGAAGGGGTAAGGGAGGGGGCCCAGCGGCCCGTTCCCTCACTGGGGTGGCTGGAATGGAGGAGTCCCAGTCTCACTGCTGGCTCCCAGCTCCCTGGTGGGGACTTTGTCGCCCGTCGGCCCCCAGAACCTTCCACCCTGTAAACCCTGCACAGCCTGGTCAAGCGTCCGCCTCCCCACGAGCATTCGAGGCCTCACCCTTCACCAGTCCCCTGCCTTCCCCTTTCCTTCCTCCACCTCCAAGCTCAGCACGTGGGCAGCTGCCTCTTCCAGGAAGCCTTCCTGATCTTCTCCCCTCATCAGGAAGGAATTCTCTTCCTCCGGAGACCCTCAGCACTCAGCACAGGGGTCCACTACTGTCTTTGGTGAGGTGACCACCAGGAGGCATGGGTGGGCTTTCTGGGACCTCAAGACAGAGAGGCATCACCCCACAGTGGAAACTGGGGTCAGAGCAGGCCACAGAACCAGAGGAGCAATTGCTGCCTATTAACCTGGGGGCGGGGGAGGGGCTGGACCCTGCCCTGGGCCCTCGCAGCGGGAGGGCAGTGGGGCATGAACGGCACCCAGAGGCCTTCTCCAGCTTCGGGCAAACTGGGCCTCCAGCTGCAGAGACCAGCCGCAAAGAGCCACGGTCCCTCCCCAGCCCTCCCTCGGATCCAGCCACAGCCCCCAAACATTCCAGGCTCGCTCCCACCTCAGGGCCTTGGCACCGGCCGTGTCCTCTGTCTGCTACGCTCTCCCGGGCCCCACTGGCTCCCCTCATCAGCCCACGGCCGAGCAGCACCCTAGTCGTTTATTTTGTTTCTTATTTCCCCATAAGGACAGGGTCTCTTTCTGTCCCTACCATGTCCCCAGCACCCAGCGAACAGCAGGATTCAATGAATGTTCACTAGACCAGAGAGTCAGTCAGAGTCTTTACGTTTTCAGAGGTGGCCCCACCCCCGAGTCCCTCCCTGTCACATCCCCACCTCCCTGAGAACCGCTGTCCTGTGACCATCTTTTTTTTTTTTTTTGGAAGAAACTCAGTATCATATCAGGCATTTATCCAAAACAGGCTCCCGCCTCCCACCGCCTCAGAAGTGACTCTACGGATTAATGCATAAAACAACCCAGTGTCGGGCGCCTGGGGGCTCAGCGGCCCAGCGGCCAGCTTCAGGGCACGTCATGATCTCACGGTTCGTGAGCTCGAGCCCGGCGTTGAGCTCTGTCGGGCTCTGTGCTGACAGCTCGGAGCCTGGAGCCGGTTTCGGATTCTGTGTCTCCCTCTCTGCCCCTCCCCTCCCAAAATAAACATGAAAACATTTTTAATAAAAAATAAAAAAAGCAACCCAGTGTCCACTGATGGGTAAACAGGTATAGCGCGTCCACCGCGCACGCGCACACCCCTCGGCCTTGAGCAGGAGCGAGGCGCCCACCGCCCCGCGGACCGACCCTGAACGCATGACGCTCCGGGAGGGAACGGGACATGAGAGGTCATGCTGGGTGTGAGTCCACGTGCAGAACCGTCCAGAACAGGCTAGCCCACGGGCAGGAAGGGAGGCTTGTGGGGGGCGGGGCCTGGGAGAGGGGACAGGGGTGCTTTGGGGCTGATGGAATGTTCTGGAACTAGAAAGAGGTGATGGTTGGACAACTCTGTGAACATACTGAAAACCACTGGAATGTACTCTTCGGACGGGTGGACGGTGTGGGGTGTGAACGGTGCCTCAGGAAGCTGGTAGAAAACACACCCAGGGGTGTAGTGGGAAGGACCAGGCCCCGCCCACCCCTTGGGCGTGGTCAGATCGTGCTGGTCCTGCGGGGGGGGGGGGGGGGGGGGG
>PJEM01021585.1:0-10936 GCA_004023845.1 Helogale parvula | reverse complement strand
CCCCCCCCCCCCCCCCCCCCCCCCCCCCCCCCCCCCCCCCCCCCCCCGGCCTCGCGGCCCGTCTCCTGGCCTCTCACCACCGCTCCCTGCCTGATAGCTGGCGGGCTCATGATCTTGTGGTTTATAATAACGAACGTGTGCTCAGTCTCCGTCCCTGTTCCTGGCAAGGGGCCCCCCCGAGCCCTCGTGAGCTCCCGAGTGGCCAGCAGACCAGGAGGCTCTTCTGTTCCACTGAGGTGACTCTGGCTGTGCTCCCCGACGGGGACGGTCAGCAGAAGGACTGGAAGTGAGACCCCCATCCTGCAGAGAGGGCAGGGCGGCTGGAAACGCTCCTAGTCCACCACACCCACGCGGGGGAGCCCCGTAAACCCGCCATGGTCTGGGTGGGGGCCCTCGGGGCTGGTGAACTGTCCACCCCGGGGGGGCCACGCCCGAGTCTGTGAGGACAGACGCTTCCGAGCTCGGGACCCTCCCGGACCCCACGCCGTGTGTGTCTGCGCCCAGCTGCTCCCTGTGGCCTTTTTTGTAATTCTTTAAATCAGTTTTGAGAGAGAGCACAAGCAGGGAAGGAGCAGGGAGAGACGGAGACGCAGAATCCGAAGCAGCTCCAGGCTCTGAGCTGTCAGCACAGAGCCCGATGCGGGGCTCGAACCCTCAGGGTGTGAGATCACGACCTGAGCCAGAGTCAGCCGCTTAACCGATGGAGCCCCCCAGGCAATGCCCCCCGTCGTGCACTTAACAACACGTCAGGGAGACAGATGCACTTAACGCCAGTGAACCCCAAACCAGTACCCAAACACCTTCCACACACATGCACACGCATGTACGCCCCCCCAAACTACACAAAACAACACGGGACATTTTTGGAGGCAACCAGCGTGTTTAGAACCGCGACTGCACTGCCGAGGGTGCAGGGTATTGTTATGTCCACACGCATCCAGATGGGGACAGAAACAGGTGCATTTTCCCTTTGTCGGTTATGTGTCAGTAAAGCCTCACAAATGAAGAGGGGGCGCCTGGGGGGCCCGTCGGTTGAGCGTCCGACTCTTGATTTCAGCTCAGGTCATGATCTCACAGTTCTGGAATCGAGCCCCCCCCACCCCCGCCCCTGCATCGGGCTCTGATGGCGGCCGCGTGGAGCCTGCTTGGGATTCTCTCTCTGCCCCTCTGTCACTCTCGAGTTCCGCTCCCTCTCTCACAAGTAAACACATAAACTGAAACAAAACAGTACAAACCAGAACTAGAGGCGGGTCCGGAGGGCACTGCCCGCCCGGGGACGGGTCCGGAGGCCGGTTCTCGCACCGGCAGACAGGGGTCCCGGGGTTTGTCTGAGCCGTCAGGTCCCAGGAGCCCGTCCTTCACACCCGGACGTTTGGATACAATCGACAGAAACCCAGCTGGCTGCAGGCAGTGGCTTGTGTCCAGACAGAGCGAGTTTCTAGGCCTCAGACAGTCCCCTGGCGAGGGCCACGCAGCGGGCTGGCCCGCGGGGTCGGGGCCCAAACAGCAAGAGAAGACGTGCGGCACCATTAACTTCCAGGGAGACGCCAACGGACTCTGCCACCTGCCTCCTGGCGAGACTCTGAACGCAGTCCGCAAGTTGTGTGGGTGTCAACATCCTGGTCGGGAGGTCCGTTTCGCCCGGTGTTATCCCTGGGGAAACCAAGTCACGCATCCTGGGCTCTCCATGTTGGTGCTTATGGCTGCGTGTGAATCTACAATTATCTAGCTGTTTTTTTTTAAAGAGCAGAGAACTTTCTAGGGGTCCTCTCACCCTTTGAACTGTAATCAGTCCTTGGTCGTGGGGGTCGGATGGTTTTCTCCGGGCTCCCCGTGGCCACGACCGCCAGAAAACACCTGTTGCCAACAAGAAACTCATCCTCAACGGCCCCCGCTGCCTGGGAAGCTGGAGGAAACAGCAAACACGCGTCTGAAATGAACCAAAGTGTTTTGTGAAAGAGAATCAGGATGGGAAGTTGTTTTTTTTTCCCAGAGTCCTGGGGAGAAAGACCCCGCCATAATCACTCCCGGGGCGGGAGAAATGAGCACAGAAAGTGCTTCGAGAAGGCAGTGAGCCTGATGGATTTTATCGATCCGCTCTCCCCTGGGCTTCCTTGGGAAATGCACCGGCCCCCTCGGCCCAGCCCGGCAACACGGACAAGACTGTTTTCATTATAGGAGGGCCTTTCCTTGGAAAGAAATGTGGGGTGGGGGCGCCCCCTCTCACCCGGGGCCCGTGGGTGCCCCGCCTCCCACCAGCCTCCGGCTTTACGTGAACCAGAGCGACCGTGAGAGCTGCTGGCATCGGAGTCAAAGCATAGTGAGTGGCTGGGGTCACTAACTTCTTCCCAGGAGAGCAAGCAGCGCGCGTGTGTGTGTGTGTGCGTGTGTGTGCGCGTGTGCGTGTGTGTGCGCGTGTGTGCGTGCGCCTATGCGTGTGAGACACAGCAAGGCGGGGACGGTCACATAGGAGTGGCAGTCACCTCTGTCCTGACTCCTGATTTCTCTGTTCTTCCTCGGGCGGGGGCTGGGAGGTGGTCTTGGCACCAGCTCCCGGCGCCTGGATCTACCAGCTCCACGCAGGCCTGGCGGGTGCCCCCGACCCTCCGTCTGCTCACTGGTGACAGGGGCACCCTGGCATTTATGACAACTTGCGGGATTTTTTTTTCCACGTGGGGCTTCCTTTCATGGCACCCACAGGGATGAGGCGTGGCCCAGCTCTAGGGTCTGCAGGGGGGCCTCGAGGGCCGCTGAGGCTTCTGACCCCCCTCTGTCGTTTGCTCCTTCCATTTCTGCCACGTCTTGATTTTCTTCCTTCTTCTCTGAACCTCCTTCTTGGTGCCAGACGACTGCAGCTCTGACTTCGGCTTGAATACCTCCGGTGACGGTGTGCTCCCCACCTTACAAGCAGCGCCGTCTGTTGCAGGGATGTTTTACGCTTAGAGAGTCTTTCCTCGGGCAGAACGCTCCCCCTCCAGCCTCCGCTCTCAGCGGTCACGCGGAGCGCGGCCAAGTTTTCTGCGCGACCGTGTTCAGGGGCTGAGGGACGGTGACAAGGATCCGGTCACTCTGTCCTGGTCCCGAGTAAGAACTGCCAGGCCCGGAATCACCTGCGGGATGTCTGATGCGCGCTCGGTTCTCGTACGTAAATCACAGCGACAACGTCCCTTCTCCCGTACGTGAACGCTGAGCGTACGGGTTCCGTGATGTCACCGCAGTGTCTGTGCTGAGGGAGGAGGGGTGGTCTCCAAGTTCTCGTTTCTGGCCCCGTTGTAATTCATGTTTTCTGCCTTTTCCCCGGGGAGACTTCTCGGTCTGAACCCTCTCACCCCTTTCTGTTCCCGTCACATCAGAACCGCTTTCCATGTTCCGAGTCTGTGTAACCTTCGTTTCGAAGGGACACGCACTCTTCTCTCTACTGATGTATTACAGTTTGTTTACCCAGACTCATGCTGTCGGACGTAGACTCTTCCCGTCTTTGTGCCATGGTAACCAGTGCTGCGGTGGGCATTTTTGGGGGGCATCAGGGCATCTCTCTGACAAAATGCAAGGGAGGCGCCTCCCTGGGTCTGAAGACGTGCATGCTGATGGCTTGCTGAGAACCAGGGCGTTAGCAGGGGTCCCCGGCGGGAGGGGAGAGCACGGGCCTGGGGCCCCTTGCCGACAGCTGGCACCCGGACGGCCGCAGCGAGGATGCTCCCGGAGGAGCCGGGCGCCAGAGGACGGTCAGCGCCCGGGTGCTGGGTCCTGGGCGTCCACGGACGGAGATGGCGTCAGGTGCTGGGTGGTCTGGGCACCAGGACCCGGCGGGAGCCTGGCCCTGCCACCACCTGGTGCTGCGCGGCCTGGGAGCGTCTGCAGAGACGTGCTGTCCACGTCTGCAGAACGGGAGCAGTCGTTACCTTAGCACCTGCTCTCATCGCGATCACCCCGGCCTGTGTATCTGACCCCCGTAGCCGATGCGAAACAGCAGACATCTACCCTGGAGGCCAGAGCGTGCACCTGTGCGCGGGCCTGTGGCTCTACGGTCACGTGCGGCTCGCGTGTCAGCGCCACACTCCAGGCACGGACTGGACCATCCCGCAGGCCCCCTCTGCTGCCCCTTTCCAGCCCAAGACCCCTGCCCATCTTGGCTCCTCCCTGCTGGGAGGAACAGGAGGGGCCCCGGACCCAGTGGCTTGTCCTCTGCAGCGGCACAGACGGCTCTGGCCAAGCAGAGGACCCAAAAGGGGCAAATGAAACAGCTTTGAGGGATGGAAACAGGGCGAGTCCCAGGGGCCCTCCTCGGCAGAGCCCCTGTTCTGCGCACACGCCCACCATCTTGGTGCCGCTGGCCTTTCCGCTTCGGTGGGCCATGTCAGTGAGGTCAAGGATCGCTGCCAGGGACACAACTGAACCCAGGTAAACACGGCTCATGCCAGCTGCCCCGGACCAGACAAATCCACCAGGACTCTGTGTGGAAGCTATGAGGCCAGGACAAGGGGTGGGGCAAATCCAGGAGGGCAAAGCCCAGACCTGCTGCAGGCTTCCCGACGGTGCCCACCCGGCACGTGCATCGACGCCTCACATCCGGCATGTGCACCGACAGACCCATCCAGCACCGACGTGCCCCATCTGGCCCGTGCACGGACCGGCCCATCCTGCACGCGCACCGACGTGCCCCATCCGGCAGGGGCACCGACCCGCTCATCCTGCACATGCATCAACAGGCCCCATCCAGAATGTACACCGACCCGCCCATCCGGCAGGGGCACTGGCACGGGCTCACGTGAAGCGGGTGTGAACCAGGTGCGCTCAACAAGCCGCTGGGTTTCAAGGAGCAGACTCTCCAGGCTTCCCGGCAGAAGAGCCAAGCACCTTACGCGGGGAGAGGGCTGCGCCGGGTCCACACGGGCCACGCAGCCAGACACATGCTGGCGTCGGCTCAAATGGGCTCGCAAGAGCCAGTTATTAGATTTTCAGAAATTTCGCCAGCTGACTGACATCATATCGGGAGCCTAAAATCGGCCTCAGCGGGAGTATTTATAAGCCCAGAAATTGGCAAACATTATGCAGAGGCCCCCCCGCGGAGGTCTGCCCGTTACATACTTTCTGACGCCTTCCGAGAGTGGGCGGCTCAGAGACGGCGGAGCCGGGCCTGCGGAGCCCCGGGTGGAGGGTGGGCCCCGAGGAACAAAGTTTCGTGATAGGTATGTATCTTCAACAATTTCTGTGTTATGTATTTTTAAAAGATTTAACTTTTTAAAGTTTATTTTATCTTTTGAGAGAGAGAGCGGTGCGAGCGGGGCAGGGACAGAGAGAGAGAGAGAATCCCAAGCAGGTCCCTCACCATCAGCACCGAGCCTGACACGGGTCTCGAACTCATGAGCTGTGAGATCATGACCTGAGCCGAAGCCGGACGCTCAACCGTCCGAGCCACCCAGGCGCCCCGAGACTTAATTGTTTCTAGGGCAGTTTTAGGTTCACGGCAGAAGGGAGAGATGGGTACAGAGGGTTCCCGTCGGCTTCCTGCCCTGTCCCTGCACACAGCACCCCCCCCCCCCCCCCCCCCGTGGTGTATTTGCACTGTTGATGGGTCTGCCTGGCCACGTGGTCACCTGAGTCCGAGGTTTACGCCGGGCTCACGCACAGTGGTCTGTGTTCTTGGACGCGTGTGTGGGGACGTGAGCCCGCCGTTACAGAGCGGTCCCCTGCTCCTCTGCCCGCCCGTCCCTCCCGCCCTCCAGCCCCCGGGCCCCTGGTCTCTTACGTCCCCATACTCGTGCTTTTTCCAGAGTGTCGTCTGGTCGGCACCACGTCACCCGGAAGCTTTTCAGACCGGCTTCTCCCACTGCGTGATCTGGGCTTCCGGTCCTCCCTGTCTCTTCGTGGCCTGATGGCCGCTTTCTCTCCCGTGCCGGAGAATATTCCTTCTGCGACGGGCCGCAGCTCATCCGTCCACGCAGCTGCCGCGGGACGTCTCGGGCGCCTCCACGCTTTGGCGACGATGGGTACAGCTGCCGGCAGCGTCTGTGTGCGGCGTTTTGTGCGGACGTGAGCTTTCAACTCTTGGGCGGTCCTGCGGCGTCAGAACCTCCCCCGCAGGGTCTCCCCTCGCGGCCGGGCTCCCGCGTTCCCAGCAGCATCTGGTGCCGTCTGTGTTCTGAGTGTCGGCCGTTCTCGCGGACGGTCCCTCGCGGCTGTGTCCACGTGCGCCTCGCTGGCGGCAGGGACGGGGGCACCTTCCCTCTGTTCCGCACAGCCGTGCGCCTCCTCTCCGGGACGTGTCTGTTCGGGTCTGCGGCTCACGTCTAAATGTGGCCGAGTTCTCCTGGTCCGTGGCTTGTCTTCCCGTCTCTGGACGGTGTCTTTCGCGGTTCCTCATATTTTTGGTTGGTATAAAGTGAACCACCAACGTGACTACAAAAATAAGGCAACCGTTGCCACTCCTGAGCGAGAAGGGCAAAGCGAGGGGCAGGGAGCAGGGGGGGACGATTTCCTCGTCTTTGGGACGTGGACAGGAAGACCCGCCGCCCAGATTCGACGGCCGCCTGCGCTTTCCGTCCCCGCCCGTGTGTGTACGTGAGGTCCTGCTGGAAGGATCCGTGCTTTCTTGTCGACAAGCGTCTACAGCGCCCACTTGCTATCACGGCCGAGGGGGACCCGTGCGGAGCTGGGGCGGGGGCACGGGGGAGGACCCGCGAGCGCCCCCGGACCCCGGCGGACTCGGGGTCTCAGTCGCCCCCTAAGCGCCTCACTGGGCAGCAGTACCCCCTCTTGGGGAGCAAACCACTGTTCTCCTTTACACATGTTGAGAGACCCCAGAGAAGACACCCCTCCTCCTGTCGTTTAGGGGTGCCGTGGTCTGGCCGCCCCTCCGCCCAGGCACCTGAAGCAGCGCCTGTTAGCACGAAGCCCTCACGTCTTTAAATGCTCTCGTACCGCGAACAAAGCACAACCAGACATGCGGAGGAGGCCTGTGGTCGCTGCTGGCTGCCGAGGGACAGACACCCCAAACCCCGCGGCTCAGGACAACAGTTCCTCGTGCCTCGTGGCTGTGGGTCCGGTACCCGGGAGAGGCTGGGCCGGCGGGCTCTGGTCGGGACCGCGTAGGACGGTCGGGTCCGAGGGCGGGAAGAGCGGCTTCCAAGCAGCCTCCCTCACGAGGCTGCGGCCAGGAGGCCTCGGGCCTTGCCTGCGGACCCTCATGGGGCTGCTGGGGTCCTGACGGGCGCTCGGCTCCCGCCAGACCCACTGACCCAAGAGAGAGAGAGAGAGCACCGTCCTAACTCACCGCCTCCCCTACTGGGGCCCTGGCTTCTGTTTTCTTCGTTAGAAAGAGTCCCTGAGTCCAGCCCGTGCTCACGGGGACGGGGTGGGGGGGGGGGGGCTTCACCTCCTGAGGGAAGGAGTTCCAAAGATTTTGTGGACACATCTAAAGATGATCACAGCTTTTGACAAAAGAAGGGATAAAATAAATAAATATCTAAAGATCTGAGGGTGTAGCCGGGCCCGGGTGCATGTCCGCCCAGCCTGGTGGATACAGAGAGGCCGCTCCGGAGAGAACAGGTGGGTTCCTGGGGATTAAGCACGGTTGCCGATTTCTTCTTTGTTTTCTGTTTTTAAGTTTATTTATTTTGAGACAGAGAAACAGAGAGAGCAAAGTCAGGGAGGGGCAGAGAGGGAGGGCGAATCCCAGGCAGGCTCTGTGTGGTCAGTGCAGAGCTCAATTCAGGGCTCGAACCCACGAACTGAGAGATCATGACCTGAGCCAAAACCAAGAGTCAGACACATGACCGGCTGAGCCCGGCAGGCGCCCCTCCTTTGTTTTTCTCCCTCACACCGAAGCCTCTGCCTCCCTCGTCCCGCCTTGTCCCGCCTCATCCCGCATCCAGATGCCTCACGTGCTTTGTTCCTGGGACGCCGTGAAGTGAGCTCCGCCCGCGAGCCTTTCCTGAGCTGCAGGTCTTGGTCCTGGGGCAGGGCCTCCCTTTGTCCAGCCTCCCTGCCTCCCGAGCCTCATCCTAATCTGGCAGCAATGCCGGGACCCTCGGGGAGGGCCAGGCACCGGGTCTCTGTGCCCGGGTCAGAGAGCTTCGGAGCCCCCTCTGCTCGCCCACAGCTTGGCGGGAGATTGCACGGTCCACACTGCCCCCTCGGAGTCGGGTCTACTGCACCCCAGGAAATGCGCCTCCAGCAAGCATCCTGCGCCCTGTGTCCCCCCACGATGCAGCTGGTGACCGCACCCCCCCCGCTCCTGGCCGCCTCGCGTGGGTGCCTCCTGCCCTGCGTTGGTATCTGGTCAGTGAGGCATCTCGTGTACTCAGCCCAAGCTTGGGACTCAGGAGCAAGTTATCCAAGAAAGGACAAAACAAATGAATTTGAGCACCTCGTTGGAAAAGTGCCGGGAGACCGACTGAGCCGGAGCCTCGCGGTGCAGATGCTGTTGGCGGGGGCATGGGGGGTACACAGTGAGGTCGATGGGCCGTGGCGGGAACGCTCAGATGCACTGCTGGGGGACAGAGAACACACCACGGATCTAAAGGAAATAGTAATAATAAAAAATGATTTTGCAAAAGAAAGTCGGTGGACGTGCATTTGAAAAGATCCGCGAACTAAGATGTGTTCCAGGGCCACACGTGATCGGAATTGATGCCGTAAGAGCTGGGATCTGAACCGACTGAAAACAATGGGAGGAACTGGGAAAAGCTATAAAGGAGAAAAAGAAGCAAACTCTCTGTGAAGGTGCCAGATCCAGACGGTCTCAAAGGTAAACTCCTTCAAATGTTCGGGTAACAGATGAACCTGATACTATTTAAACGCGTCCAGAGCCTGGAGAAGGAAAGATGGCTTCCAAGTTCTTTTTATAAAACTAACGTAACGTGGATACCAAAACTTGACAAAATTAGCACAAAAATAGAAAACTTTAGACCAATCTCCACTCAGGACAACCCGGGGAGAAAAAACATCTTAAGTAAAATAATGGTAGAAACTTGAACAGCCTATGGAAAGAATGTCACCTTCCAGGGGGATTTTCCCTCCACTTTAAAGATCTTTCTATGGGGGCACCTGGGGAGCTCAGTCGGTTAAGTGTCCGACTTCGGCTCAGGTCATGATCTCGTGGTTCATGGGTTCGAGCCCCACATCAGGCTCTGTGCTGACTGCTAGCTCAGAGCCTGGAGCCTGTCTTCAGATCCTGTGACTCCTTCTCTCTCTGATCCTCCCCTGCTCATGCTGTGTCTCTCTCTCTCTCAAAAATAAATAACAACATTAAAAATAAAATTAAGAAAATAAGGACCTTTCTATGAAATTTATTTCATAACATATACTAACATATATGTTATATCTATGTATAATAACGTATCCAAGGGGAAAACCTCACAGGACCAATATTTTTTTTAATGTTTATTTTTTCTTGAGAGTGTCAGAGTGTGAGTGGGGGAGGGGCAGAGAGCGGGAGACACAGAATCTGAAGCAGCTCCAGGCCCGAGCTGTTAGCACAGAGCCCGATGTGGGGCTCGAACCTGAGACCCGTGAGATCATGACCTGTGCCGAAGTCAGGTGCTTCCCCGACTGAGCCGCCCAGGCGCCCCTAAGGCGTTTTAACCGAGTTCAATATGCAGCCCTAAGTCCCAGCCGATGGACTGACCGTGCATGGTGGGGACGGACGGTACTGACCCACACCTGCTCTGGGGGGCCCTGCGCTCACGCCCCCACACACGGCCCGTCTGGGCACAGCCCCTCTTGGGATCGGGCTAATCCGACAGCCGCTCTCAGAGCCACCACCCTGTCAGCTAGCGCGGGCCTCACCGGGAAGGCGGTTCAGACCCCTGGCTCCTGAGGGGCCATGTGAGCTCCGCTCGGTGGTGGCGGCGAGGGCGGCCCGCAGAGCCCGGGGCAGCACCCCTGCGGATCCAGCCCGCCAGCCCCACCACGCTCAATGAGACCCCAGACCTCACGGGCCGTCTGCTTGGGCTTCCCGACCGGCCGTGCACCTGCTCCAGGGAGCCACGACGGGGTCTTTGGGTCACCCGCCGCCTCTGTCTGAAGCCAGGGCCCCGAGGGACCCGCACCCGCACTCAGGAAATTCCCTGGGATGGGATTCTTTTACGTTTGTGCAGCGATGTCCTCTCCGTCCCGGGGCTGTCACCCCGCCACGAAACACGAAGCCTGGGAATCAATACAGAAACGTAAAAAAAAAAAAAAAAGCTCTGAATCGTTTTCATAACCAGCAAGTGGGGTTTTTAGCTGAGAAACATTTTCTCTCCTATTCTGAAGTGGTGGGAGCAATTTCCAGGCCCGGGCACGGGGCCCGAAGCTCCGTGCTGCTTGTGGGGGGCAGTACCCGGAGGAGGGGCCACGCGGCGGCCGCGATGGGCGGGGCCGGCTGCGGTGGTGGCCGGCGTGTGCCTCTCCGCTCCGCAAGCGCCCGTCAGCGGCCAGCTACACGTTTGGACGCTTCCTGAGGGTTCCTCTGCTCCAGCCCCCCGCCCCCGCCCCCAAACTCTCCCCGCCATGCCCCGCGGATGGGCCCGGACTCTCCCCTGGGACGTGAACGCCTTCGGGAGAGCGACTCACTCCCGCAGAACCCGAGACGCTTCAGTGATGCGCTGAGTGTCAGAATGCTTCTGCCTTCTGGCCGTGCCGCTGCCGTGCGCTCACCCGGAGCCCTCGCTGGACTCTCTAAACACACGCGCGTGGGCCACATGCAGACCGTGTGGCAGACAACTCTGTCTTGTTGTCATAGGACTGGTCATTCTAGAAGCCAAAACCACGATTTCCATAGACTGCAACTGAAATGGAGACGGGGATGCAGGGACGGGGCTCGGAGGCCAGGAACCGTGGCCCAGAAACCCCCTCATAGGACGGGAAGGTGTGGCCTGGCATCGCGAAAGGCATCCAGTTAATAGGAACTTACACAAGATGGGCTGCTAAGGGCTTAGGTTGTTTTTTTTTT
>PJEM01021584.1:0-10942 GCA_004023845.1 Helogale parvula | reverse complement strand
ATGGTGGGGGGCACTTGTGGGGAGAAGCACTGGGTGTTATATGGAAACCAATTTGACAATAAACTATCAAAAAAATACTTTGGAAACAAAAGAAGATGTGGTTTATCTATACAATGGAATACTACGTGGCTATTGGAAAGAATGAAATCTGGACATTTGTAGCAACAGAGATGGAACTCGAGGGTGTTATGCTAAGCAAAATAAGGCAGGCAGAGAAGGTCAGATACCATATATTTTCACTCATATGTGGAACAGGAGAAACTTAACAGAGGATCATCGGGAAGGGGAAGGGGGAAAAGATAGTTAAGGAGACAGAGGGAGGCAAACTATAAGAGAATCTTAAATACTGAGAACAAACTGAGGGTTGATGGGGGTGGCGAAGAAAAAAAAGGGTGATTGGCATGGAGGAGGACACTTGTTGGGATGAGCACTGGGTGTTATATGGAAAGCAACTTGACAATAAACCCTAAAAATTATAATTGATTTTTCAAAGGTGTAAGACATAAAATCAACACACAGAAAATCAATTGTTTTTCTATATGCTAACAATAAACAATCTGAAAAGGAATATATAAAAGCAATCCCATTTACAATTGCATGAAAAAGAATAAAATATTAAGAATAAACTTAACCAATGAGTTGAAAGAATTCTACAATTGAAAACTACAAAATAATGCTGAAAGAAATTAAGACATGAATTAATTGAAAGACAACTGTGATAATAGGTTGGAAGACTTAATATTGTTAACATATCAATACTACTCAAAGTGATCTACAGATTGTACACAATCCCTATCAAAATCTCAGTGATGTTTTTTCAGATCTAACAATATGTATATTAAAATTTATCTCAAGAGATCCCAAAAAAAGTCAAGGGTTGGTATTTCACAAAAGATTTAATTTGAATTTTTCTTTGATTAAATTTTTTTAACATTTACTTATTATTGAAAGACAGAGCATAATTGGATGTGGGGTGGAGAGAGAAGGGGACACACAGAATCTGAAACAGGCCCGAGGCTCTGAGCTTTCAGCACAGAGCCCAATGCGAGGCTCAAACTCACAAACCAGGAGATCATAATCTGAGCCAAAGTCAGATTCTTAACTCACTGAGCCACCCAGGTGCCCCAATTTTTCTTTTTAAACATTTTTAATGGTTATTTATTTGGGGGGGGGGGAGGAGCAGAGAGAGGGAGGGCGACACAGAATTCAAGCAGGCTCCAGGCGAGCCTGAAGCGTGGCTTGAATTCACAAACCAGGATATCATGACCTGAGCTGAAGTCAAACACCCAACCAACTAAGGAACCCAGGTGCCCGTAAATTTTTCAGATTTGGAGTGAAGTTGGGCATATTTTTATATTTTTAAAGGATCTGTGCATTTCTTTGAAATGTCTATTCATGTCTTATATTGATTCATTAAAAATTGTAAAGTTTATTTATTTATTTTGAGAGAGAGAGAGCAGGGGAGGGGCAATCACAAGCAGTCTCCACACCATCAGTACAGAGTGTGATGTGGGGCTCAAACTCATGAACTATGAGATCATGAGATCATGACCTGAGCCAAAACTAAGAGTGGGGCACTTAACTAACCGAACCACCTAGGCGCCCCTGTATACTGACTTTTTATAAAGTTGCCTTTTCCTTTTCAATTTCTATGAAAGAGTAGTTCCTGTTCTATAATATAAATTGAAAATATTTTGTTAGTTTTTCGTTTTTTACATTGTTTACAATATTTTTTCAATAAAGAATTTTTTAATGTAGCCAAATTCATCTGTCTTTTTAAAAATGTCTTCTGGATTTTAAGTCATAGTTAAAAAGGCCTTTTTCCACTTCAAGATTATAAAGGAATTCACCCATGTTTTCAAACTTTGGTTATTTGTGGTTTCATTAATCTTTAAATTTAAATAACTGATACACTAGGAGTTTAACCAGCTATGTGGCCTGAGATATGAATCCAACTTTATCTCTTGCTAGCATCATATATTAAAAACTCCAACTATACCATGTTGATTTGAGAGGTCTTATACTTAAGTTCTCACATCTGTATTAGTCTATTTCTGGATTATTTCTGTACTATCTGTATATTCATTCACCAATACAACACTTTCATCTTTTTTTTAATGTTTATTTATTTTTGAGAGAGAGACAGACAGACCATGAGCAAGGGAGGGGCAGAGAGAGAGGGAGACACAGAATCCAAACCAGTCTCCAGGCTCTGAGCTGTCAGCACAGAGACTGATGTGGGGCTTGAACCCACAAATCACGAGATCATGAACCAGCTGAAGATAGCCGCTTAATCAAAATGAACCACCCTGGTGCTCCAACACTTTTAACTTTTGAGGCTTTATAATATGTTTCAACATTTGGTTTTTCTTTTTCAAAGATTCCTAGTTATTTTTACTTGTTTATTTTCCATATGAATTGTAGAATTCCCTTCAAGAAAAAAATATTACTGACGCTTTGTTGAGGTTGTGTTACATTTATAAATTACCTTAAAAAGAATTAATATCTTTACAATGTGAATTTTCCTTACCCATAGATAGAGTGCTCCTTCCCATTTGTTCAGATATGCTTTTTTCTTTCAGTCATGTTCTCCTCATATGTTTTGCACGTTTTTTTGCTAAGCATTTTACCTTTTTTTTGCTGTTACAAAAAAGATCCATTTCATTTTATTTTCTAATGTGTTGCTTGAATTTAATAAATATGTTGATTGATTTGTGTAAATTAGCTTTATATTCTATCATTCCATTGAATTCTTATTCTCTCTTTATCTCTCATTCTGTGTGTGTGTGTGTGTGTGTGTGTGTGTGTGTGTGTGTGTGGACAGAGAGAGAGACAGACAGAGAGGGATTTCCAAGTGTGTCTTTCCCATTAGAAATGAGACTTTTTAAAAGCTCAAGTTAATATCCTCAGAGAATTTTAAAAAATATTGCATCCATAGAATAACAGCAGGATTCTATGGAAAAATAACAAATAACAAGAATGTAGTTTTGCAGTTTTTAAAAAGGTAAGCAATTTAATCAAACTATTAGAAGATAAAGCAGAGGAAACATCCCTTTTAAAAAGCAAAATAACCAGATTTTACATAAGAAGAAATAACAAATTTGAACAACCATATATATATTTAAAAATCAAAATAATAATTCATAACATTTCAAATCATAGGGCACCAGGCTCAGATGAGTTCACTGGTGAATTCTGTCAAACATTAAAGGAAAAAATCATGTCAATTCTATATGATCTATTCCAGAAGATAAAAGCCAAAAGAATATGTCTTAACTAATTCTAGAGGTCTGCCACACCCTTATACAAATACCAGACAAAGGTATTCCAAGAGACGAAAAATGGAGACCAATATCTCTCACGAACACAAATGTGGAACTCCTCAACAAAAAATTAGCAAATTGAAACCAACAATGTATAAACAGGGTTTTACACAATGGTCAAATAGAATTGATCTCAGGTATAAAAGGATGGTTTGACATCCAAAAATCAAGATCTATTACAACAGGCTAAAAAAGAAAAATCAAACTATATCCATAAATGCAGAAAAGCATTGGACCACATTCAACAGCCACTCATGATGAAAACTCTCAGCAAAATAAGGATACAAAGCAATTCAATAAAACATCTATAAAAAGCCTACAGCTAACATCATATTTAATGGTGAGAAACTAGAAGCTTTTCCATGAAGATCAGGAACAATGCAAAGATGTCACTTCTCACCACTCCTTTTCAACATTGTTACTGAAGTTATAGTTACTGCAACAAGACATGAAAAGTATACAACAGGTATACTGATTGGGAAGGAAAAAATAAAACTGTCATTGGTTACAGATGACATGACTGTTTATGAAAGAAATTTTAAAAATTGACCAAAAAGAAAAAACACAACTCTTGGCATTAATAAACAATGGTAGCTTGTTTTTTGGGTGTTGAGTTTGATAAGTTCTTTATAGATTTTGGATACAGTGAAGAAAGGGGCAAAAGACATAAATGGACACTTTTTGAAAGAAGATATCCAGATGGCTAACAGACACATGCAAAGATGCTCAATATCACTCATCATCAGGGAAATACAAATCAAAACCACAATGAGTTATCACCTAACACCTGTAAGAATGGCTAAAATCAGGAAACTCAGGTAAGAACAGATGTTGGTGAGGATGCAGAGAAAGGGAAACCCTTTTGCACAGCTGGTGGGAATGCGAACTGGTGAATCACTCTGGAAAGCAGAATGAAGGTTTCTCAAAAAATTGAAAAAGGATCTACCCTATGACCCAACAATTGTACTACTAAGTATTTACCCAAAGAATACAAAAATGTTGATTTGAAGGGGCACATGTACCCTGCAAAGATGTACATGTACAATGCAAAGATGTCACTTCTCACCACTCCTAGCAGCGCTATCAACAATAGCTAAATTACAGAAAGAGCCCAAATGTCCAAAAACTGATTAACTGATTAATGGATAAAGAAGATATGGGATATATATATATATGTGTATATATATATATATATATATATATATATATATATATATATCCATCCTATGGAATATCACTATATTTCATAAAATGGAATATCACTCGGTGGTCAAAACAAATGAAATCTTGCCATTTGCCATAATATGGATGGAGCTAGAGTGTATTACGTTAAATGAAATAAGTCAGTCAGAAAATGATAAATATCATATGATTTCATTCATGTGTGGAATTTAAGAAGCAAAACTGATGAACATAGGAGAAGGAAAGGAAAAATAAGATAAAAAGAGAGAAGGAGGTAAACCATAAGAGACTCTTAAATACATAGAACAAAATGAGGGTTGTTGGAGGGGTGTTCGGTGGAGCGATGGGCTAAATGGGTGATGGACATTAAGGAGGACACTTGTTGGAATGAGTACTGAGTGTTATATGTAAGTGATGAGTCTCTTAATTCTACTCCTGAAACCATTATTACACTATATGTTAACTAACTTGGATTTAAATAAATTCAAAAAAATAATCAAAGATGCAAGATACAAGGTTAATATACATAAGTCAGTCATTTCCCTATACATCATCAATGAACAAGAGGAATTTGAAATTAAAAACATACCTTTTACACAAGCATCCAAAAAAATGAAATACTTAGGTATAAATCTAACAAAATATGCACAAGATAGACATGAGGGAAACTACAAAACTCTGATGAAAGAAATCAACAAAGAAAGAAATAAATGCAAGGATTTTCCATGTGTATGTAGAGGATGACTCAATACTATAAAAGTATCAGTTTTCCTCATGTTTATAGATACAGTACAATCAATCCCAATAAAAATCCCAAGACACTGTTTTGTGGATATTGGCAAACAGATTCTAAAGTTTATACAGAGGAGCAAAAAACTCAGAATGGCCAACACAATGTTGAAGAGTAAAGATGAAGGACTAACAGTATCCAACTTCAAAACTTTTTAATAAAGCTATAGTAATTAAGACAATGTTGTATTGGTGAAAGAATAGACAAATATATCAGTGAAACCTAATAGACACCATTGGACCCACATAAATATGGTCAACTGATCTTTGACAAAGGAGCAAAGGCAATGCAATGGAGCAAAGATAATATTTTCAACAGATAGCACTGCAAAAATTAGGCATCTGTAGAAGAAGAAGAAGAAGAAGAAGAAGAAGAAGAAGAAGAAGAAGAAGAAGAAGAAGAAGAAGAAGAAGAAGAAGGAGAAAAGAAAGAAGTCTAGACACAGGTCTTACAATCTTCACAAAAATTAACTCAAAATGGATCATAGATCTAAATGTAAAATTAAAAACTATAAAAATCCTGTAAGATAACATAGGAAGAACTTAGATGATCTTGGGTATGGTAATGCCTTTTTAGATACAACTTCAAAGCACAATCCATGGAAAGAAATAATGAATAGGCTGGATTTTGTTAAAATGAAAATCTGCTATGTAAAAGACATTGTCAGAAGAATGAGAAGACAAATATACTGGGACAAAATATTTGCAAAATACACATTTGATAAAAGATTGTTATCCAAAATACATAAGGAACTCCTAAAACTCAACAATAAAAAACAAACATGCCAATTTAAAAATGGGCCAAAGACCTTAACAGACCTCACCAAAGAAGATATACAAATGGTAAATAAGCATATGAAAAGATGTTCACATCATATGTCACTAAAGTAATACAACTTAAAAACAACAATGAGACTTGACTACACACTGATTAGAGTAGCCAAAATCCGGAACACTGATAAAACCAAATGCTGACCAGGATTTGGAGCAACTGAACTCTCACACATTGCTGGTGGGAATGCAAAATGGTACAACTACTTTGGAATACACTTTGACAGTTTTATTGGGTTTTTTGTTTGTTTGTTTGTTTTTTTTTTACAAAACTAAACATAGTCTTATCTGTCAATCTGGCAGTTGCACTTTTTTCTATTTTATTTTATCTTACTTTTTTAATTAATAGTTTATTACCAAGATTGTTTCCATATAACACCCAGTGCTCTACCCCACAAATGCCCCTCTCCATGACCATCACCCCCCTTCTCGTTCCCCTCTTCCTCTTCAGCCCTCAGTTTGTTCTCAGTATTCAAAGTTCTCTCATGATTTGCCTCACCCCCTCTCCCCAACTCTTTTACCCTCCTTTTTCCCTTCCCATGGTCCCCTGTTATGTTTCTCCTGTTAGACCTATAAGTGACAACATACGGTATCTGTCCTCTGCCTACCTTATTTCACTTAGCATGACTTCCTCTAGGTCCATCCACTTTGGTACAAATGGCCAGATTTCATTCTTTCTCATTGCCATGCAGTATTTCATTGTATATATATGCCACATCTTCTTGATCCATTCATCAGGTGATGGACATTTAGGCTCTTTCCATGATTTGGCTATTGTAGAAAGTGCCGCTATGAACATTGGGATACATGTGCCCTATGCATCAACACTTCTTTATCCCTTGGGTAAATCCGTAGCAGTGCTATTGCTAGGTCATTGGGGAGTTCTATTGTTAATTTTTTGAGGAATGTCCACACTGTTTTCCAGAGTGGCTGTGCCAGTTTACATTTCCACCAACAGTGTAGGAGGGCTCCCGTTTCTCCACATCCTCGCCAACATCTATCGGTGGTTTTTTTGTTTTTTGTTTTTTTTGGTTTGTTCATTTTAACCACTCTGACCGGTGTGAGGTGCTATCTCAGTGTAGTTTTGATTTTTATTTCCCTGATGCTGAGTGACACTGAGCATCATCAATTCATGTGCCTGTTGGCCATCTGGATGTCCTCTTTGGAGAAGTATCTGTTTAAGTCTTCTGCCCATTTCTTCATTGGATTATTTGTTTTTCAGGTATGGAGTTTGAATGCACTTTTCGATATTTATCCAACAGAGTTGGAAACCTATGTCCACACAAAAACCTATACACAGATGTTTATAGCAGTTTTATCCATAATTGCCAAAACATGGAAGCAACTAATATGTCCTTAATAGGTCAATGTAAAATAAACTGTGTATATCCATCAGTGTAATATTATTTAGCACTAAATTAAAATGAGTTATTAAGCTAGGAGAGGAGGAATCTTAAATGCATATTACTAAGTGAAAGAAACCAATCTGAAGATGCTACATATTATATGATTACAAATATATGACACTCTGGAAAAGGCAAAATTATGGAGACAGTAAAAGCATCAGTGGTTGTTCACAGCTAGCAGGGATGGAGAGATGAATAGGTGCAGCAGAGAGGATTTTGAGGGCAATGAAAGTATTCTATATGATACTATAACTGTGGATACATGTCACTATACATTTGTCAAAACCCATAGTATGTACAACATCAAGCATGAATCTTAATGTAAGCCATAGACCTTGGGTGGTGATTATATGTCCATGTAGGCTCATCAATTGTAACAAATGTACTGTTCTGGTGCAGGATTTTGAGAGTGGGAGAGGTTATGCATATGTGAATACAGGGGGTATATGGATAATCTTTGTACCTTCCACTCACTTTTGCTGTGAACCTATAACTTCTAAAAAATAACTTTAAAAAATACCTAAACCAGTAGGTAAAGATATAAAAAAACGGTAAAGAAAATATAATAAAATTTGAGCATCAGTCTGGAGGGGTCTGACATCCAGCTAATCAGAGCTCAAAAAGAGAAAATATAGGGACAAAATTATCAAATACATAGTGCAAGAAAAATTTCCAGAATTGAGGGATACAAGTCTCTAGAGTACTTGATGAGCCCACCAAATGCCCATCAAAATACACACAAAAAGACACTGACCACTATGATTTTTTTTTATTCTCAATGGCAACTGGTCTGACTGGGTGGTAGTAAGCTCATGTTGAAAAAGATAAGGTTCCTTTTCAGTAGCTCTAGTTTAAGGCTTGGGAAGCCATTTCAGCCACTTCAGTGGAGCTTTCGCTAGAATCAGTTGTCTGAGCCAAGGTACTAATAAGGCACCAGTTATGGGCCCAACCTCTGGGTGGGCCATTCCATTTAATCTGTTCCCTGGCCAGCTTTTTAGCACTGAATATGAAGGAGGAAGACTTAGAAAGTACATATGGGTTAATACAAAACCACCCCCGGTTTGAAAAAATACTCCAAATACCTGCCCTAATGCAAGTTCTGTATCTTCATATAAAAAATGCAGCGTCCTCATTTTGGATAACCAAAACCTACCAATTGTTTTATATAGTTAATTACTACTACACAGTAGGCTAGATCTGGACTTTGAAGTATTCTCTGGAGAAGAAAATAGTTGGATTATCTGTCTTTTGGTAGATTCCTAGTTTCTCTGTTAACATAAAAATTGAAGCAAGTCCCCAAAAGTAATTTTTCAGGCTAGTATTTCCAGGCACATGAATTTTATGTGCCAGTCAGATTTATTGTAATAGGAATAGAATGAATTAGGTCAGCTGCTTCTAGATGATGTTTGTGATTGATTTTTCAGAGCACCTTGGAGACTGTCTGTTTATCTCCTACTGTTCTCAGTTTAAAAACATTTTTTTCTTTGGCCAACCACCTGCTATTTTCCACCCATCCTCTTTGGAACCTACTACTACACAGCACCACATGTTCTTTTCACTCAAATTGCTTGCTTTACCACGTCTCTCTAAGATTTTGTTCTCCCTACAGTCATTGCTTTTTTGTCAAATTCTCTTTGAATAATGTCTTTCTTTTCTTGTGTTTTTAATGTTCCTTTTCTAATGAACCTTTTAGTGAAATCTAATAGGCCTGTTTAGAAAAAAAGATCAGTAGCAAGAAAAACATCAGATACTCCAGATTTTTCTCCAATTTTAAAATAGAATATTCTATTTATCTTGGAGATTTTCTAAGTTTTCAAAAATGAATAGTAATCAAGACTTTGGGAGGAATGCATTAAACTTTCTTATCTTTTGTAAAAGGCAGTCATTAAGTTGCCCAGAGCTGATACTCTTTGAATATAAGCAAGTCATTTTTTTTTTGAGCAACTGCTTTCTCATTGGTCTCTGTCTAAGCAGTCTGAGTAGAATCCTCCCTATAAAATGAAGAAACTGAGAGACAGGCTCACCATGATTTGATGAAGGTCACGTGGCTAGTCAGTGGCATTCAGAAATAGCCTGGTAAATCCAGTACACCAGATAGTCTTCCCATTCAATTGTAAGTCTTTTAAACTCAGATTTAAGTATAATACCTTGACTTGGTCTCAGTGCCACAGCAGTTATTTTATTGTTTCTGGAAGAGACAAGGCAGGGAAATGAAAACTAATAAAGTGGTTAAAAGTTAAATCTTTTTAACAGACTAAAGTTAAAAAAGAAACTCACTATTTTCCATGAGATTTTCCTTTTGCACACCAGACTTGGTCCTACTTGAAGAACATATGAAAAATCATTAGTTTATCTTCTCTGGGGATAACAATCCCTGCTATAGTAGGAAATTGTGTATATAATAGCCTTTGAAATAGAATTAGAAGACCCTGGTCTGGTCCTCCTTGGGTCACTAACTAACTGTGTTACTGTGGGCAAGTTGTTTCATGACTCTGGCCTTGAGTTCTCCTATCCATAAAAAAAAAAAAACAAACCTAAGTTCACTTTAGTCCCAACATTCCTTGATGCTATGATCAATTAAAAAAAAACACTCTGTGAATGAGCACATGAAGTCAATAGGGAATTAAGAAAAGATACTAATTGGTTGATCAGAATAGAATATAATGCACAAAGAAAAATTCAAAGAGGCATGAAGCTGAAAAGTATGAGAAACTGTTAACAAGCTAGAATAGATTTAGATATCGTTTGATATGTCGGTCATTTTATAGAAAACCTCAAGACTTGGATTAGGTGGTCAATTTCCACCCCTAAATTTCTCTTTTTTTGTAGGTCAATGTAGTTACTGATCAAAAGGGAAGTAGGATAGGTCAAAAGCAAGGAGTCTTGACCTTAAGAGATGAAGACTATAGAAAAATGAAACCTGAACAATAAAAGATCTTACACTATGTAATAACTCATACAGGATGGGCATCATTGTTTTAACCAAATGCTAATGACATCAGTGGAAACATAAGAGAATGTTTGACACTTGGCAAATATTTTTTGAGGCTGTGCACCCTTGTACCCAAAGGTAGCCAAATAAGCTCATGTTCCTATAATTAGTGTCTCTTTTAAGTAGGTCTTATCTCTGTTGCATTCGAGTAAATGAGTCAGTCTAACTAACTTTTAGAAGGCGCTTCCTCCAGGACCATGCTTTTAAAATTTAGGTGTGCATTAAATAAGCAAACACCACCAACAAGCAGAACAAGTACTACATTGTAAAAATATTAACAAAAAGAAAACCCTCTCACATGCATAAATGAAAGATTGCACACTTAGAACTCATATTTTTCAAGCTTCAATAGTAAATATTTTGATACTATGTATTAAATACTGCATGGTTTACCCAAGCTAAGATGAAACCACATCATG
>PJEM01021583.1:0-10943 GCA_004023845.1 Helogale parvula | reverse complement strand
TCCATGGTTCGTTTTCAATATTCAGTAGTCTTCCTTGATCTGTGTCCCTCACTCTCCCCAGCTCTCTTTCCCCCTTCCTCTCCCCATGGTCCCCTGACAGGTCTCTCCTGTTAGACCTATGAATGCAAACATATGGTGTCTATCCTTCTCTGCCTGACTTATTTTGCTTAGCATGACACCCTCGAGGTCCATCCACTTTGCTACAAATGGCCAAATTTCATTCTTCCTCATTGCCATGTAGTACTCCATTGTATATATATACCACATCTTCTTGATCCACTCATCAGGTGATGGACATTTAGGCTCCTTCCAGGATTTGGCTATTGTAGAAAGTGCCATTATGAACATTGGGGTACATGTGCTCCTATGCATCAGCATTTCTGTATTCCCTGGGTAAATCCCTAGCCGTGCTATTGCCAACAGGCACATGAAACAATGCTCAGAGTCACTCATCATCAGGGAAATTCAAATCAAAACTACACTGAGATACCACCTCACATTGTTCAGAGTCACTAAAATGAACAAATCTAGAGAATATAGATGCTGGCGAGGATGTGGAGAAATAGGCACTTTCCTAAACTGTTGGTAGTAAAACACTTTAAAAATGAAATTAGAGGTGGAGGAGCCAAGATGGCGGAGAGGAAGGGAGGTCTGTAAACTCCGTCCGCCCCATCTATCGAACTGAGAAGGACATTACTCTCATCTGCAAGAGCGGAAGGAGAAAATACGGACTCCAGAAGGAAGAAAATCTGAAGAATACCTGAGTGAGTGTGTGTGAACTGGGGAGATCTAAAAACGGGCAGGGGAGGCGGGAGCCCCAGCCCAACACGGGGCAAACGCGAGCGGAGCCCAAGAGACAAAGGGAGGGGACAGAGTGACTGAATACGCTTGTAGTATTGTCTCTGGAAAAAGGTAAGGAACGCTAGGCCACACTTGGAGAGAGAAACTCACTCCATAGATAACTGCTGGGTAGCGGGAATCCCAACCCCAGGTGGCACAAGGGAAAGAACAGCTTCCAGCCCTAAGCCATCTCGGCGGGGAATCAGAGGCCGCTGTTGTCGCCACAGCAGCGGCGCGGCCCCTGCGGTTGCGGCGGCAGTGCCAGGGGTACTCACTTTGAACTCGGTTTTGGGAGCGGGAACACGCACCTCATTTCCACGGCACATCTCACCCCCTGCATTGGCCGGGCGAATCCCGAATCCCTGGTGCCCACATGGAAAAAATAGGGCCCACACCTACGCGATCCTGGCAGGGAGTTTGCGGCGGTGGAGGCCTGGGCTCACACTTAGGCTGCGGGAGCTTCCAGCTCATATCCAGCAGCTCACAACGCCTTGAGCAACATCTGTCTGAAGCCAAGAGAGACTCACTCCCCCCCCACCATTGCTATCGCCATCCCAGCTGGGGGTAGGGACTCCGCAGTTGGGTCTGTGAACGTGCGCTGTGAAGGTTCACGCCTCAGGCAGGGGCAGCCGAAATCCCTGCCTGAGCCAACACAAACTGATTCCTTTCCCTAAGAAGCCACCCACCAAAGCAAATACATCTTATCTGTGGTAGCATAAACGTGCTTGGACTGAAACTTTGAACCGAGGCAGGCCTGGAAAATACAACTCTGCTCAACTGCGGCCCAAGGAGATCCGACTCATTAGAGTGGCCTACAGTGCTTAGTTCAGCAGAGCTTGGCATGCCGCCATTCTAATCTCTGCAGACACCAAGGTGGAGCCTCCGAGAGCAGCCTCCGAGACCTACCACACCAAACCACGCCTATCCACAAGGGGGAGCTGCTGGTTTTTTTTCTTATACAAATTTTTTTTCTTCAATTTTTTCGTACTTATTTTACTTATTATTACTCTTTTTTTACTTAATTCTTTTAAATTTTTACTCCTTATTTTCCTTTCTCCTTTCTCCCTTTCTTTTTCACCTTCTTGCAATCCAGATGTATTCTCCTGTATCTCATCCTTACCTCTCCCCTAACTGTCATACACTTTTAGAGTATCTACTGTCCTTTGTTGTCTCCGACCCCCTTTTATTTTTTTCTATTTTTATCTTTTTGTACTTAATTCTTTTAAATTCTCACTCCTTATTTTCCTTTCTCCTTTCTCCCTTTTTTTTTCTTTCACCTTCTTGCAATCCAGATATATTCTCCTGTATCCCATTCTTACCTCTCCCCTCAACTGGTCATACACTTTGAGACTGTCCACTGTTCTTTGTTGTCTCCGACCCCCTTTTATTCTTTTTTTTCTCTTCTTCTCTTCTTTTCGTCTCTTTCCTTTCCATTTTCTTTCTTTTCTTTCCCCCTTTTAATGTGTTTCTTTGTTTGATCTCTCTGTGTGTCTGTGTGCTTCTGTTCCCTCTGTGTTTGTCTATCTGTTTTCCTTCTTAGGACTACACCAAGAAATAACACAAAGTGTGCATGACGGCGAGTCTCAAATATTGCTGAGTAGGGAAATAAAATACTCACAGGCACAACAAGAGAAACTGAGAGACACCATTAAGAGAATATTTCCTGAAACGACAGGCCCTTGACAGTCAATAAGCCTCCTTTAACAGACAAATATTAACAGGTGCACAGTGCACAACGAGCTTTCTAAAGGTGACAAGAGACAGAAAACTAGCAAAAATGACAAAACGAAGAAACTCTCCCCTGAAGAACCTCCAGGAGGAAGTCACAGCCACAGAACAGCTCAAGGCAGATCTAGACAACATACCAGATCAAGAACTTAAAAAACTTGTCATAAAATTAATCACTGGAGTTGAGAAAAACATCAAAGAATCAACTGAGACAATTACTAGGTGCCTTGAAAATAGGTGTGATGAATTTAAAAAGGCTATAGATGAGGTGAATAACAAACTGGAGGCAGCCACCTCGAGGATTGACAAGGCAGAGAGAAGAATAGGTGAATTAGAAGATATAGTTATAGCAAAAGAGGAAGCTGGAAAAAAAAAGAGAGAAATTATTCCAGGAGCAGGAAAGCAGAATTCGAGATCTGAGTGATACAATCAAATAGAACAACATCCGTCTCATAGAAATTCCTGGAGAGGAAGACAGAGAGAAAAGGCCTGAAGGGATACTTGACCAAATTATAACTGAGAATTTCCCAAATCTGGGAAAAGAAATAGACACTCAAATTCAAGAGGCACAAAGAACCCCCTTAAGACGTAATTTGAATCAGTTATCAGCACGACATATCAAAGTGAAACTGGCAAAATATAAAGATAAAGAGAGAATTCTGAAAGCAGCTAGGGAGAAAAGGGCCCTCACATACAAAGGGAAACCTATCAGAGTGGTTACAGACCTATCTAATGAAACCTGGCAGACCAGGAAGGAATGGCAGGAAATCTTCAATGTGATGAGCAGAAAAAACATGCAGCCAAGAATCCTTTATCCAGCAAGCCTGTCATTCAAAATAGGAGAGATAAAGGTTTTCCCAAATAAACAAAAATTGAGAGAATTCATGACCACCAAACCAGCCCTACAGGAAATCCTAAGAGGGACTCTATGAGGGAAAGATTGTAAAGAATACAAGGTGCCAGAGACACCACTATAAACATGAATTCTAGGGAGAACACAATGACTCTAAAACCACGTTTTTCGATAATAACATTGAACGTAAATGGACTGAATGCTCCAACCGAAAGTCACAGGGTAGCAGAATGGATAAAAAAACAAAATCTATCTGTTTGCTGTCTACAGGAGACACATTTTCGACCGGAAGACACCATCAGGTTGAAAGTAAAAGGATGGAGAAATATCTATCAGGCGACTGGAAGCCAAAAGAAAGCTGGAGTAGCCATACTTATATCAGACAAACTGGACTTTAAAGTAAAGGCAGTAACAAGAGATGAAGAAGGACATTATATAATAATTACAGGATCTCTCCATCAGGAAGAGCTAACAATTATAAATATCTATGCGCCAAATTCGGGAGCACCCAAATACATAAAACAATTAATCACAGACAGAAACAATCTTACTGACAAAAATTTGCTAATTGCAGGGGACTTTAATACTCCACTGACAGCAATGGATAGATCAACCAGACAGAAAATCACTAAGGAAACAATGGACCTGAATGACCCATTGGAACAGATGGAACTGATAGATATAGTTAGAACTCTGCATCCTGAAGATAGGAAATTCACCTTCTTTTCGAGTGCACATGGCACATTCTCCAAGATAGACCACATACTGGGACATAAAGCAGCCCTCCATAAGTATAAACAAATAGAGATCATACCATGCACACTTTCAGATCACAATGCTATAAAACTTGAAATTAACCACAGGAAAAAGTCTGGAAAACCTCCAAAAATGTGGAGGTTAAAAACCACCCTACTAAAGAATGATTGCATTAATCAGGCAATTAGAGAAGAAATTAAAAAATATATGGAAACCAATGAAAACGAAAATACAACAATCCAAAATCTCTGGGATGCAGCAAAGGCAGTCCTAAGAGGAAAGTATATTGCAATCCAGGCCAATCTCAACAAACTAGAAAAAGCGCAAATTCAAAAATTAACAGAGCACCTACTGGAACTAGAAAGGAAGCAGCAAGAGCACCCCAAACCCAGCAGAAGAAAAGAAATAATAAAGATCAAGGCAGAAATAAACAATATAGAATTCAAAAGAACAGTCGAGCAGATCAATGAAACCAAGAGTTGGTTCTTTGAAAAAATAAACAAAATCGATAAACCTCTAGCCAGGCTCCTCAGAAAAAAAAAAGAGAGAGCACCCAGATAGACAAAATCATGAATGAAAAAGGATCTATTACAACCAATCCCTTAGAAATACAAGCAATCATCAAAGATTACTATGAAAAACTATATGCCAACAAATTGGACAACACAGAAGAAATGGACAAATTCCTAAATATGAATGCACTACCAAAATTCAAACGGGAAGAGATAGAAAGCATGAATAGACTGATAACCAGTGAAGAAATCGAATCCGTTATCAAAAATCTCCCAACGAATAAGAGCCCAGGGCCAGATGGCTTCCCAGGGGAATTCTACCAGACATTTAAAGCAGAGCTAGTACCCATTCTTCTCAAACTATTCCAAAACATAGAAATAGAAGGAAAACTTCCAAACTCATTCTATGAAGCCAGCATCACCTTGACACCCAAACCAGACAGAGACCCAGCCAAAAAAGAGAACTACAGACCAATATCCTTAATGAATACAGATGCAAAAATACTCAACAAGATATTAGCAAATCGAATTCAACAGCATATTAAAAGAATTATCCATCATGATCAAGTGGGATTCATTCCTGGGTTACAGGGCTGGTTCAATATCCGCAAATCCATCAATGTGATCCATCACATTAACAAAAGAAAGGATAAAAACCATATGATCCTGTTAATAGATGCAGAAAAAGCATTTGACAAAATACAGCACCGTTTCTTAATAAAAACCCTTGAGAAAGTCGGAATAGAAGGAGCTTACCTAAACATTATAAGAGCAGTTTATGAAAAACCCACAGCTAATATCATCCTCAATGGGGAAAAACTGAGAGCTTTCCCCCTGAGATCAGGAACATGACAAGGGTGTCCATTCTCACCACTGTTGTTTAACATAGTGCTGGAAGTCCTAGCATCAGCAATCAGACAACAAAAGGAAATAAAAGGCATCAGAATTGGCAAAGAAGAAGTCAAACTTTCACTTTTTGCAGATGACGTGATACTCTACATGGAAAACCCAATCGACTCCACCAGAAGCCTTCTAGAACTGATCAATGAATTCAGTAAAGTTGCAGGGTACAAAATCAATGTACACAAATCAGTTGCATCCCTATACACCAAAAATGAAGCAGCTGAAAGAGAAATCAAAAAACTGATCCCATTCACGACTGCATGAAAAACCATCAAATACCTAGGAATAAACCTAACCAAGGATGTAAAAGACCTATATGATGAAAACTATAGAAAACTTATGAAAGAGATTGAAGAAGACACTAAGAAATGGAAAAATATTCCCTGTTCATGGATCGGAAGAATAAACATTGTGAAAATGTTATTACTACCCAAAGCAATCTACACATTCAATGCAATCCCCATCAAAATCGCACCAATATTCTTCTCAAAACTAGAACAAGCTATTCTCAAATTCGTATGGAACCACAAAAGACCCCGAATAGCCAAAGTAATATTGAAGAAGAAAACTAAAACGGGAGGCATCACAATCCCAGACTTTAGCCTCTACTACAAAGCTGTCATCATCAAGACAGTATGGTATTGGCACAAAAACAGACACATAGACCAATGGAATAGAATAGAGAACCCAGAACTGGGCCCACAAATGTACGGTCAATTAATTTTTGACAAAGCAGGAAAGAGTATCTGATGGAAAAAAGACTGCCTCTTTTGCAGGTGGTGCTGGGAGAACTGGACAGCAACACGCAGAAGAATGAAACTAGACCACTTTCTTACACCATACACAAAAATCAACTCAAAATGACTCAAGGACCTGAATGTGAGACAGGAAACCATCAAAACCCTCGAGGAGAAAGCAGGAAACAACCTCCTAGACCTCCACCACAGCAATCTCCTACTCGACACATCCCCAAAGGCAAGGGAAATGAAAGCAAAACTGAACTCTTGCGACCTCATCAAGATAAAAAGCTTCTGCACTTCAAAGGAAACAATCAAGAAAACTAATTGGCAACTGACAGAATGGGAAAAGATAGTAGCAAATGCCATATCAGATAAAGGGCTAATATCGAAAATATACAAGGAACTCACCAAACTTCACACCCACAAAACAAATAACCCAGTGAAGAAATGGGCAGAAGATATGAACAGACACTTCTCCAAAGAGGACATCCAGATGGCCTACAGGCACATGAAACGATGCTCAACATCACTCATCATCAGGGAAACACAAATCAAAACCACACTGAGATACCACCTCACGCCAGTCAGAGTGGCTAAAATGAACAAATCAAGAGACTATAGATGCTGGTGAGGGTGTGGAAAGATGGGCACTCTCCTACACTGCTGGTGGGAATGTAAACTGGTACAGCCACTCTGGAAAACAGTGTGGAGGTTCCTCAAAAAACTATCCATAGAACTCCCTTATGACCCAGCAATAGCATTGCTGGGGATTTACCCAAGAGATACAGAAATGCTGATACATAGGAGCACATGTACCCCAATGTTCATATCAGCAATGTCAACAATAGCCAAAACATGGAAAGAGCCTAAATGTCCATCACCTGATGAGTGGATCAAGAAGATGTGGTATATATACACGATGGAGTACTACATGGCAATGAGAAAGAATGACATATGGCCATTTGTAGGAAAGTGGATTGACCTTGAGGGTGTCATGCTAAGTGAAATAAGCCAGGCAGAGAAGGACTGAAACCATATGTTTGCACTCATAGGTCTAACAGGAAAACAGGAGCAACCTTATGGAGGACCAGGGGGAGAGGAAGAGGGAAAGAGAGTTGGGGAGAGAGAGGGATGCAAAACTTGAGAGACTATTGAATGCTCAAAATGAACCGAGAGTTGAAGGGGAAGGGGGGAGAGGGAAAAAGAGGTGGTGGTGATGGTGGAGGGCACTTATGGGGAAGAGCACTGGGTGTTGTATGGAAAACAATTTGACAATAAAATATTATGGAAAAAAATGAAATTAGAGATGTCTGGGCGGCTCAGTAGGTAAAGTGTCTAACTCTTGATTTTGGCTCAGGTCGTGATCTCATGGTTCGTGGGATCAAGCCCTATGTTGGGCTCTGTGCTGTTAGCTTGGGATTCTCTCTCTCCCTCTTTGTCTGCCCCTCCCTTGTTCTCTCTCTCTCTCTCTCAAAATAAATAAACTTTAAAGACATATTTAAAAATGAAATTACATAGTGACACTGCTTGATAGCATTCTCGACAGAATGTCAGCTACTGTCCTAAAAGATTAGGGCTTCATCTTATCTTTTGTATGCTCCCACTCTAGATTAACATGGAAGATGTTCCATACCTCCTCCAAATGCGTGTCCGCTGGATACCAACCCCAGGCTCGGAAGTGGGTAGTGGGATCTTGCCAGACAGATGATTTGCAAATACTTTCTTCCACCGTGTGGATTCTGTTTTCACCTCTTAGGAAATGTCCTTTGTAGCAGAAAGTTTAAAATTTCATGTTTACTTCTGTCACGTATACTTTTGGTGTCAGATCTAAAAGGCTTTATCCACCAAATCTTTTAAAAGCTGCCAGAAGCACCAAAATGCTATATACCGGACTGTTTTCCCTTCTTGACTACTTGTTTCCTTTGTCCTGGTTTCGTGCAAAATTCCTGATGAAGATTCTAACTTTGTGGCACCTGTGTTGAACCTCGGGGGGGGGGGTGTCACCCTCGTTCTCTCCCAGCTTATCATCACGCTGTCAGAACCTCGTCGTGTCTTCTCTTGCCAAGTCCAGTCTCCAGCAAATCTTCTCTCAGTCTTTTATTGGCTTCTGACCAACAGAAGATAAACCAGTTGACCTACAATAATCATCTCACCAAAATGCCACCTTGACCACCAGTAAGACAACCGTTTCTATTTTTGTGCCAAACTGTTTGGCTCTTCTTGATCACAAGCTCCACGTTCTGCACCAGGTTCTGGACGTTATTCTGCCTAACAAGAATTTCACTAAAGCATTGGCCATGCACCCAAACTCTCCAGAATGTAAGCTTCCACCAAACATTAAATCTGCCCCTACTCTTGGAGAAGGAAGACTACTGCAATCTTAAAAACAGGACCCCGTTACTTCTACAGTCAGGAGTCCTTTGTTCTGGGGTAGAGGTGGTTCATGGCAAAAGGGGAGGTAACCACAACTCATGCTAATGAAGGGGTTTTCGGTGCAGGACAGCTTCCATGCAGCGTCTCATCTTGGAGGAGGGGGTCCCCCGAAAGCCCCCTGAGGGCACTGGACGCTCACTCGGGCATCATGAAAATACTTACAAGACGTTTTTCACTTTTATCTGGGTATACAAGGGCTGAAACAAATATATTAAAACATATAATATATAATTAATTATAGACAATATAATTCTCTATTTGGAAATGCATGTTAAGACACCCTGTTGTGATTTGAAAAGACAGAACTTCAGATCCTAGACGTGTGGGATTAGATTATGGGAAAAAGGAAAATGTCAACAACACTTCAGAGCTTGCAAATGGATGGTCTCCTACAAAATTAAGTCTCTGAGATGCAGAGGCAGAGTTTGGTCATTTCTAATCTAAATAAATAGTAAGGTGTGTACATTTTTAATTTTTTATAATGACTTCCTATAAAACCACGAGGAAACTTCATAAATTCCAGGCAATAATTCATCAACCAAACATGACAGTAGTATTTTGCAGATCATATGTATTGATTTCTCAATTTATTGAAGTACAATTACACTTACTAGGATGCCTCCAACCCTGGACAAAATATTCCACTGACGATTGAGAGGTGCATATAAAATTAAATAAATCAGGATGGCCTATCATGTTATTGAAAACAGTAAAAAGAAAATTAGTTGGCATTAAAAGCATCCTGTCATTTCATAGTATCTCGAAGAAGCTATATTCTAGAGTAGTTTTGTGGAAAAATATAAAAATCATAGAGATACAGACATTCCTATGCGTAAACTCAAGACTAAATATGGGCCAGTGTGAATATCAGGAGTGATTAGAAGTATTACTATTTAAAATTAGCAAAGGGGAAACAAGGAGAGAGAGATGCAAACCAAGAAACAGACTATTAACTATAGAGAACAAAGCGATAGTTTCCAGAGGGGCGTGGAGGGGAGATGGGTTAACCACGTGATGCAGATGAAGGCGGGCACTTGTTGCCATGCGCACTGGATGACGTACGAATGTGCCTTGTCTCTGTATTGAACACCTGAAACTAACATTACACTGTATGTTAACTAAGTGGAATTTAAATAAAAACTTTTTAAAAAATGGGTTAGAACACTGAAAAATAAGTGTTGGTGTTTATCCTTTTATGGTAAAAGGCAAATGTTTTGAGTAATATTATATGTCTTATGATCAGTCCATGAAATATTATGTAAAAAGTAATGATTTCTAGGGATGTGAATAAAGACCTCTGACCTGCATCACACAATTCAGTAGCCAGTCATATGTGGCCGCTGAATGCTTGAAATGTGGCTAATTCAAAGCAGAATGGGCTGTAGGTATAAAATAGCCACTAGGCGTCAAAGACATAGTACAAAAAGGGAGTACAAAATATCTCAATAATCATATTTTTTAAGTTTATTTATTTTGAGAGAGAGAGAGAGAGAGCAATTGGGGGAGGGGCAGAGAGAGAGGGAGAGAGGGAATCCCAAGCAGGCTCCATGCTGTCAGCACGGAGCCAGATGTGGGGCTCGAACTCACAAAATGTGAGATCATGACCTGAGCCAAAATCGAGAATGGGACACTTAACCAACTGAGCTACCCAGGGGCCCCTCAATAATCATACTGATTATCGATTTTTATTTTTTTAATTAAGTAATAAGTTGAATATTATTTTTTTAATTATAAATTGAAAATATCTTTGGGAAACTGGGGTTAGGTAAATGGTATTATTAAATTAGTATCACCTTTTTTTTTTGTTAATGTGGCTACTAGATAATTTAAAGTACTTTAGTGGCTCGCTTTATGTTTGCTGGATGGAGCTGCCAGAAAGAATACCAGAGGAGGGGCGCCTGGGTGGCTCAGTCGGTTAAGCATCCAACTTCAGCTCAGGTCATGATCTCACAGTTCATGGGTTCGAGGCCCACGTCAAACTCTGTGCTGACAGCTAGCTCAGAGCCTGGAGCCTGCTTCAGATTCTGTATCTCCCTCTCTCTCTGACCATCCCCTGCTTGCCCTGTTTCTCTCTGTCTCTCAAAAAATTAAAAAAAAAAAAACAATAACAAAGTGGCTTTAGAAAATGCAGAAGCAGAGATTTTGAGGCTTGGGGTGGTTGGACCTTGGAGTTGCGTC
>PJEM01021582.1:0-10946 GCA_004023845.1 Helogale parvula | reverse complement strand
ATCCTGTATTGCCCATCTCTTATTACTTATCCTTTATTTCTTATAATACAGTGACGCAAAGACAAACAAAGGGCAGGGAGCCCCCTCTAATGAGGAGACCAATACATTCACTGACACACATACACCAGAGGCTATAACATTCCCTCCCACCGAGGTTTTACAAACAAGATTGAGACATTTAGAAAAACACTTAACTGGGGAATCTCTGTCCTTTACACGCTTTCCTTATTCTCTATCTGTATTTAGAAAAACACTTACCTGGGCAATCTTTTCCCATTACTCACCCCCTGTTCTCTATCTAGTCATAGAGGGGTCTACAGCACCCTGGGTGAGATCCTAACCAACCCGAAACCTGTGGAACTATTTCAGAGAATATTCCACATACCTTCCCTTATTTCAGAGAAAATTTCACTTACCTTACCTTTGATTTGCCTTCTACCACAGAATCTGAAGCAGGCTCCAGGCTCTGAGCTGTCAGCACAGAGCCTGACGCAGGACTCGAACCTACCAACCATGAGATCATGACCTGAGCAGAAGCTGGTCGCTCAACCGACTGAGCCACCCAGGCGCCCCAGAGACTTAGTCAACGCAAGCTTATGACCCGCACTTATTGGGAATTCCTCGTTCATGGGGAATAATTGCAATCCCCGATCCCCATCACAAATGGGGTTCAATGGGTTACCCGCACCTGCTGGCATAGGGTAGGCACATGCTGAGCCAGTCAGTGTAGTGCGTGTGCAGCCCCAGACATCTAAGGGCATCACAGACCAGTTATTGCTCAGTCTCGGGTGACTGAATGCCACTTGTCCCTCTAAGAAGTTGGGGGACACCAACCCCAGCGGGGTACCACTGCCCCATACTGGGCGACTGGGCATCTTGACTTTGGCTCAGGTCATGATCTCATGGTTCATGAGTTTGAGCCCCACGTGGGCTCACTGCTGTCATCGTGGATTCTGCTTTGGATCCTCTGTTCCTCTCCTGCTTATGTGCTCTCTCTCTCTCTCTCTCTCTCTCTCTCTCAAACAAACAAACAAACAAAAACATTGTTAAGAAAAGATTTTTTAAAAAGGATAGACCAGTACCTTCATCTCCTTTGCATAAAGAAGGAAAGCTTTCTACCTCGTTGTCTACACCCTCCACCTGTGTAATGGGCACTTGGGGACTAGAGAGATGTTGATCCAAGAAACCAGGGTGTGACCAGGTCCACTGTGGAGTGTACCAGCCACCTGGTACACCACCCTAGTGTTGTTTTATTGTTTGTGCTCCTGTTTCCTTTTGGATTTTTCCCCACATATCTTTGCCCCTAGGAAATAAAAGCTTAATGGACCTAGAAAAAAAAAGCCTCCCTTTCATTTATACCTGTAGTATTTAGAGGTACCTGGCTATCTAGCATGATTTAACTTGTGTCTAAGCTTTCCTGATTTGCACCTTAGTTTTCTGCTTTTTTTTTTAGATTTAATAAAGCAAATGCTAACCATCCTATTATATTCCAGATTCCATAGATTCATTGCTTCTGTCTCCTCTACAATCTCTTGGTCTTTGTGTATTTATGCTTTAAATAGTCCCGTCAGTGAGTGGCAAAGAGTAATGTCTGAAAAAAACTGACAATGCCTTTAAAATTTTTATTGTGCTCTTTGTTTGAATGATAGTTTAGCTCGGTTGAATATTTAGATCTGAGAGTGGCGTTTCAAATTTTGTTTGCAATATAGATTACTTAAAACATATTGCTTAATTTCTATGTTTTTATTTAATTATTTTACTGCTCAATCTTTTTTTAAATTAATAGCTTATTTCCAAGTAGGTTTCCATATAACACCCAGTGCTCTTCCCCACAAGTGCCACTCTCCATGATCATCACCCCCTCCCCCTTTCCCCGTTCCTCTTCAGCTCACAGTTTGTTCTCAGCATTCAAAAGTCTCTCTAGATTTGCCTTACTCCTTGTCTCCAACTCTTTCTCCCCCTTTCCCATTCCCATGGTCTCCTATTAGGTTTCTCCTGTTAGACCTATGAGTGAAAACATATGGTATTTTTCCTTCTCTGCCTGACTTATTTTGCTTAGCATGACACCCTCGAGGTCCATCCATTTTTCTACAAATGGCCAGATTTCATATTTTTCTCATTTCCATGTAGTATTCCATTGTATATAGAAACCACATCTTCTTGCTGCATTCATCAGTTGATGGACATTGAGACTCTGCATAATTTGGCTATTGTTGACAGTGCTGCTATGAACATTGGGGTACATGTGCTCCTATGCATCAGCACTTCTGTATCCCTTGGATAGATCCCCAGCAGTGCTATTGCTGGGTCATAGGGGAGTTCTATCAATAGTTTTTTGAGGAATGTCCACAGTGTTTTCCAGAGCAGTTTTACCAGTTTACATTCCCACCAACAGTGTAGGAGGGTGCCCATTTCTCCACATCCTCGCCAGAATCTATAGTCTTTTGATTTGTTGATTTTAGCCACTCTGACCAGTGTGAGGTGGTATCTTAGAGTGGTTTTGATTTGTATTTCCCCGATGCTGAGTGATGCTTTCGGTATTGGCACAGCAACAGACCCATAGACCAATGGAATAGAATAGAGAGCCCAAAACTGTACCCAGAAGTATATGGTCAATTAATTTTTGACAAAGCAGGAAAGAGTATCCAATGGAAAAATGATAGCTTCATTAGAAGTTGGTGCTGGGAGAGCTGGACAGCAACATGCAGAAGAATGAAACTAGATCACTTTCTTACACCATACACAAAAATAAACTCAAAATGAATAAAGGACCTGAATGTGAGACAGGAAACTATCAAAACCCTAGAGAAGAAATCAGGAAATAACTTCCTTGACCTCAGTCGCAGGAATTTTCTACTCAACACATCCCCAAAGGCAAGAGAATCAAGAACAAAAATGAAATATTTGGGACCTTATCAAGATGAAAAGCTTTTGCAATGCAAAGGGAACAATAAAAAAAAAAAAAACCTAATAGGCAACGGATAGAATGGGAAAAGATAGTGGCAAATGGCATTTAAGATAAAGGGCTAGTATCCAAAATCAGCAAGGAACTCATTAAACTCCATACCAGAAAAACAAATAATACAGTGAAGAAATGGGCAGAAGACTTGAAAAGACACTTCTCCAAAGAGGACATCTATGGTTTTAGAAATTCTACTGTAGCTGTTTGTTATTGATTTCTGGTTTTATTTAATTATTTACAGTGAACACATTCTGTGTGATTTTGTATATTTTAAATTTGTTAAGACTTGTTTTATGGTCAAGGATAGAGACTACCTTTTATTTAAGTTTTATTTATTTGTTGTGTATAGGGTCGCTTCATGAATATTTGCCTTTCTTTGGAAAAAAAATATATTCTGTTGTTTGAAGATGAAATGTTTCCTCTGTGGATACTTTAGTCTAAATAAATAACAGACACATTATTTTGATTTTCTTCTTCCAATCAGAGCTGACATTTACTCTTTTGAATTCATCAATAATAAAGGCCAGTGTCAATTGAAATTTATATAAGGATACTTGGGGCACATGGCACACTAGTCTTACATATAAAAAAGTAATAATACAAACTGTGCCTGTTCTACAAATCTTATCTTTATTCTGATCCTTTTGCTTATTAATATTGACTCAGGATGTGGAGATTGATAGTGCTACAATAGAAAAGTGTCGATCAAAAAAGCTAATGGGACTGACAGAGAAGACCTATTATTACAGAAAAAAAATAATTTAAAATGGAAAAAAAATTGACTTCAAGTTTCACAATGTTGTTGTCAGAAAGTCTTCATAGTATTATCTGTCTTCTTGGACTTGTTGAAATTTAATTTTCATCTAGTATGTGATCTATAGAGGAGACTGTGCCATGCACACTTAAATAGAATGTGAGTTTTGCTGTTTTAAGATGAAAATTGTGAATTTATCTGTTATATATACATGGTCCAGTGTGTCATTCAAAACCATTGTTTTCTTGTTGATTTTCTATTTAGATGATACAAGTGGTTTTTAAAATTTACTACAATTATTATATCATTATTGATGAGTTTCATTTTGTTTGATGTTAGCTGTTTCTACGTATTTAGGTTCTTTCATGTTGGGGGCAAACATATTTAAAAGTGTTAGATCTTCTTTTTGGATAGTTCCCCTTATTATTGTATAGTGCCCTTCTTCATCTCTTGTTACAGTCTTTGTTTAAAATCTAGTTTGTCTGACTTAAGTATTGCTACTCTGGCTTTCTTTTGACATCTATTTGCCTGATAACTGTTTCTTCATCCTCTCACTTTTAATCTACTGCTTACTTTAGGTCTACAATGATTCTGTTGTAGGCAGCATACAGATTGATCTTGATTTTTATTCATTCTGGACCTACTATGTCTTTTGATTGGAACATTTATTCCATTTATATTCAATGGGAGAGAGGGGCAGGAAAAAGTTAAGGAGAGGGAGGGAAGCAAACCATAACATATTCTTAAATATGAGAACAAACTGATGGTTGCTGGGTGTGAGGGAGAGGGGAAAAGGGGACATGAGAGTGAAGGAGGGCACTTGTTGGGATGAGCACTGGGTGTTATGTGGAAACCAACTTGACAATGAACTATAAATGTAAAAAAAAATATAAAGTGAGGTAGGAGAAAAAAAGACTTTGATATGTAGTGAGATTAACAATAAAAGACTTTTTTTTTTTTGATGGCCATGGTGGGGGCACTTGTGGGGAGAAGCACTGGCTGTTATATGGAAACCAATTTGACAATAAACTATTAAAAAATAAAATAAAGACTTTTAAAAAGACAAAAGTCAGGATAGTGCAACAGGGATATCTATTAGCTTCTTTAGCTCTTATAATTGCATTTTTCTATATAATTGCAGAGGGTATTTATTGAAAAAAAACATCCACTTGCTTAATCTGCATAGTAAAGATCTCCTACCTTTCTCTGTAGACTTAACTTGGTCACACTGCATTAGTTCATCTGGGTGAGACTGGCTATATCATGTGATGGTGGACTCAACCAGACAAATGGAACTGCAAGAACAAAAGGGTGATTATTTTCTAACTATCTTGACTTGTTCCTCTGTTTCTGATATTTTCCATTAGTTGTTGAAAAAAATGTCCTTAATTTTCTTTGTATCTGTTTGTACATAGAAAAACAAAATACTTTTCTCTTGAATGTTTTTGCATAACACATATAAAAATGAGTATTCGCTTTCCATCTACTTGTGGACAGAAGATACAATTTTGCTATATGATTGAATAATGCATTTTCCCCCCGAGACTGAAATTTTACAGAAGAGCTACTGATTTTAATTTGAGTGGGAATCATTTCTGGGTTAGAAAGTAGCAGAAACAAATATCGAATTCATATTTATATTGTCTAATGAAACTGACAATGGGTGCCCTAGTATCAGAGTTATCTACTATGGAAGGAAGATCGTGTCCTTCCAAAGTGTGAGACTTTGGTTACAACATATGGGCTAAAATCTGTCAGAGACATTACTTTTCGCTCAGTGTAGTTGTGTGGTGCTAAGCTGACCTAAGAATCTGAGTACTTTAATGTGTAAAAGGAGAAAATAAGAAGAAAGGTACTTCATAAGGTTTTGGGAAATGACAAAGCATTATGATAAAGCATTAGAACAATTTCTAGGATGCTGTTAGCTTCAAATAAAGGTTTGCTATTAATCCATCACCACTGTCAATAATTTTATGTGTTAAATATACACTAAGTTGTTTACATGAAATGTAAGGAATTATATTAGAGAATAGTAACAATGAGTAGAGGGCCAGTTGCCATGCATGATACAGCCAGTATTCCCTTGTGTGTCTGGTATCTCATGTGGGCTGTTCAGCGACCCACAATTACAAAAGTGCAGCAGAAATTTCCCCATGCTCCCCCAAGTACCCTTCTGGTCTCCCTACATTCACTCAGCAAGCAGCTTAAAGGTCTTCACATTTGTTGCTCACTGTGCTGGTCCCTAATTTACTTTGAGCACAAATACAGACTTTGTCAGCAGGTGTGTTTTGTAGTTTACCAGACTTTTATTTTTATTTTTCAGAGTGTTCAGATTTAATCTGTCAGTGAGGGTGGGATTTGATAGAAAGACCATAGTTTTTGATGTGATGTGTCAAAATTTTTTGTATATATGTAATGAGAAATCAAAGTCATTTTTCATGTTCTCAACTGCTTTAGTATCCTATTTTAATTAGTTTTAGAATCATTACAAAACTATAAAATATATTTGAAATTTGAAAATTCTTCCTGAAATATCCAAATATAACTGCTTATGAACACTTCCCAGAGAGAAGAGCCATTATTTCCTTCCTCTTTGAAAGGGTTTTTGACATTTAATATGTCAAAAATTAAAAAGTTGTAAAGATTTAAATTTCAAAAGAGAAATGTAAAAGAAGGTATTACTTATTCTTTTAATAAAGGTAAGATACATTTTGTGTTTATTGATTTTATTTACTTTATAGCTCTTTTAGAATTCTGCTGCAAATAACATATCTATTTTTGTTTCTGAACAGACTGACCAGGACCTCCATTAATTTTAAATAACTTTAATTTGGTTTTGATTCATCTTCAGTGTCTAACAGAGAGACTGGGTTTGAGCAGTAAGATAGAGGAAGAAATAGTAAATTGGAGTCAGAAATATCTTAGTGCTGTTCACTTTTCCTCTTTGCATCTCAGTTTCATGAACAATCAATTTCTATGTGTATTAAAGCAGGTAACATTTGGGAAAACAAGTAAAGTCCTCTCTGTTAAATGGTAATGATGTGCTATATCCTATTTTTTGTCCTCTGAAATTTAAAGCAAATGGTAGAAACTTTAAGGAGATGAAATTCAACTTGGAAAAGCATGTACTAGACACAAATTGGATGTATTTGCATGTAAATCTCCACTTAATCAGGATTAAAATAAGAAATATATACATATTTCTTTTTTAAAGTGCTTTTATATATTCACCTTGAGAGAAAGAGAGAAAGTGAGAGAGGGAGAGAGAAAATCCCCAAGCAGTCTTCGTCCTCATAGTGGAGAGCCCAATAACGGGCTCTCTCGTGAACCGTGAGAACATGACCTGAGCTGAAATCAAGAGTCAGAAACTTAACTGAGCTCCTACATTATGTAAAGTTTATATATTTATATAAAATAATTATATGCATATTATATGCATATATAATAAGAACATGAATAATAGATATATACATATATACACACACAAGTTATTTACAGCTACAAAAATGATCAAATCAAATTCTTAAATGCATCGATAGATGTTAAACTGGTAAACTGACATAGTGAATCTTATATTATCCAATTTTTAAAGTTTTTAATGTTTTACTTGTTTTGAGGGAGAGATAAACAACGTGAGCAGGGAGGGTCAGAGAGAGAGGGAGACACAGAATCCGAAAACCGGTTCCAGGCTCAGCTAGCTGTCAGCACAGAGCCCGATGCGGGGTTTGAACCCACAACCTAAGAGATCATGACCTGAGCTGAAGCCAGACACTCAATCAACTGAACCACCCAGGGGCCCCAGGTCTTATATTATCAAATGATAGTAGTAACATCCATCTCTTTCATAGATTCTGCATAATTATTACTATAGCTATTAATCATTTAAACCAGCACTATATACTATATGCTTATTCAACTATAATTGGTAAAGTTCTAAGCACTTTCATCATTTAGTCCTAACTATATGTAAGATAAAACATTATTTTATCCTTTTTTTCTGTAGAGCAGATGGAGGAATATTGTGTAGAGGATAAGCTGAACTCACAGCCACAGTCTGGCCTCAGGGCCTGGACTCTAATATGCTGCCCCTAGGCTTTCTAAGGGATTGGTTATCGGTGAGGACCATGGCCTGTTTTGTGGGGGTTTGTGGATTACTCCATACAACCACAGTGCCTCACAGTGTTACTCATTCTTATAGGAGAAAGGGAGTGCAAGCACTTCATATAGATTTTCCCCCAAATTGTGTCATAGTTACTTTTTAGACTGTTCTCCATTGGGGAGGGATATTGTTGACTTATAACATTATATCAACTTTAGTTGTAGATGTTATGATTGGATATTTCAATGCAGTGAAAAGTGTTAAAATTTTCTTATATAGAATACACCTTGGAGAGTTTTCAATATCTCAGTTGGATCCTTAGAAAAGAGAGGTTAATGAAATTCTGAGATCGACCACAAAAATTCTAGAAGAGTGATATATATGTATAGTATTTGATTCATCTTTTGTGTTTGTGTAGGGCAATACCTAAACAAATTTACATGCTTATTGGTAAAGGATACTGTCAAAAAGTAAACTCATGATGAACAATGCAACCTCACTATATGTTATAAATTCTCTTTACTCACAGTTGCATATTATTAGTTTTCCGGTAATATTATAGAATTACAGGTAATTTGTAATCTTCAAATCTACAAATCTACAGGACCATGGAATTTCTTCCAGTTAACATAATTGGGTTCTCTCTCTCTCTCTTTCTCTCTCAACATTCATTTAAGTGGGTCGTGTCCTGTGAGTGATTCATTAACCCTAAAGGTTTCTTAGGTTGTCCAAGTGAATTTTCATGGAGAGCACCAGTTGGGTGGCTAACCACACTTGGAGGACAGATTTCATCCTGGTAGGAATTTTCAGTGAATCCAAACACCCAGCTCTCTTGTGTTTGGTCATTTTTGTGGTTTTCCTGATGGCCTTGTCTGGAAACATCATCCTGCTCCTACTGATACATTCTGATGCCCACCTCCACACCCCTATGTACTTTTTCATCAGCCAGCTATCTCTCATGGACATGATGTACATTTCTGTTACTGTGCCGAAGATGCTCATGGACCAAGTCATAGGTATAAACAAGATCTCAGCCACAGAATGTGGGATACAGATGTTTCTCTATGTGACACTAGCAGGTTCAGAGTGTTTTCTTCTAGCCTCCATGGCCTATGACCGCTATGTGGCCATCTGCCATCCTCTCCATTACCCCATCCTCATGAACCACAGGATGTTTCTCCTCATAGCATCTGGCTGCTGGTTCCTGGGCTCAGTGGATGGCTTCTTGTTCACTCCCATCACCATGACCTTCCCCTTCTGCAGATCTCGGGAGATCCATCATTTCTTCTGCGAGGTCCCAGCTGTATTGAAACTCTCTTGTTCAGATACCTCTGTCTATGAGATATTCATGTACCTGTGCTGTGTCCTCATGCTTCTCATTCCTGTGACAATAATTTCAGGCTCTTACTATTTTATCCTCCTCACCATCCACAGGATGAATTCAGCAGAAGGCCGGAAGAAGGCCTTTGCCACTTGTTCTTCCCACATGACTGTGGTCATCCTCTTCTATGGGGCTGTCATTTATACTTACATGCTCCCCAGATCCTACCATACACCTGAAAAAGACATGATGGTATCCATCTTTTACACCATACTCACTCCTGTGCTCAACCCTTTGGTCTATAGTCTAAGAAATAAGAATGTTATGAGAGCTCTGAAGAAAATGCTGAATGTACAACCTGTCTTTCAAGAAACTATAAAATAGGAAAACAGCATTGTTTTTTCTTCTCTTTACACATTGTAAGTTCAGAATTTTATGTCAACTGTATTCCTTAGAATATTATACCATGGTGTCTTATCTCATCTTTACATTTTTTTATTTATAGAATTGTCTACCTGTACTATAAAACTCTTCAAGTTTCTAATTCTTCTTCTTTCAAAATATATTATACAATTACATTATATTGATGTTATATTTACTGAAGTTGATAACTGCATCTTGACTCTGTATAACTTCCATATTCTTAAAAATACATAATTAAGACATTTAAAGGAAAATGTCATACGAGTCTATGTCATTTATTTTAAATTGAAGGAAGAAGAAAGGTTAAATAAAAAGAGGTGAAAATATTAATAATTCTTGAGCCTGAGTAAAATGTATGTGGATATTGTTTAAAATTTCTGTATGTATATAATTATTTCATACAAGCAGTTAAAATATCAGTCTTCTTCCCTTTTTTTAAGTTTGTATTCTGTTTGCTGGTAGTGTAAGTGACACAGTATCTTATAAAACACGCTCATTTAAATGTGATGAATTATTACTGGGACAATCCTGTTTCTTTTTACATTGTATCATCCTTAATTTGCTAGACCAAAATAATGCACACCAAGTATACCTGGTCGAAAACTGAAGGTATCTAGTAGTGAAAGCCCCATCAAACGGTAGGCTTTGCATCCCTACTTGTATAAGAAACTGTAGGAAAAATATGAACTCAGAGTGGAAACTCTTCCATTTAGGAGAGATCCCTTGCTTGAAGTGACATTTGAGCCATGTTTTGAAGTATGCAATTTATTAGGAAAAAGAACAAGAAATTGAAAAAAGAGAAGGATAGAAGAGAGAAGCACTATATCAAATATTCACTCATTTATTTACTTGATATTTTACAATATATTATAGTTCAAAATAACTGCTAAATGAGATTAAAATCTGAATACCACATTGTTGCTGCTTTCAAGGAATTTGAGCCTGCATAGTTTGACATGCAAGCAAGTACTATACTGTGTATGATATGCCTTGATGCTCATGTGAAAGCACACAGCTCATGACACATCCGTTCTACCTGTGATACACAAATTTGTTCAAAAATGGGGACTGAGATAAGAATCTGGACATCAGTGTTGAATGGTGGCTCTCTGATGAGTATGGGAGTCTGGGACAGAGGAGGCTTTCTAAGGTGCAAGATGCCACAGTAAAGGCTCAACATGATCAAGGTTCATATGTTTGGCAGAGAACAAGGGGTAAATGTTTCAATTGCTCCTCATTTCCTATTTTACATTATAGACTTGTTCCTTTTCCTCTTGTGACCCAGAGTTTTACAAACAGTAGTAGAATGTTTAGATCTGCATTAAAGAACTGTTCTATTAGTGGTCAATTGGGGAAGTTCAGCATCACAAGTCAAGAGACTAAGTGC
>PJEM01021581.1:0-10925 GCA_004023845.1 Helogale parvula | reverse complement strand
CTCTGTTGGTTAAATGTCCAGCTTTGGCTCAGGTTATGATCTCGCAGTTCATGAGTCAGAGCCCCACACTGGGCTCACTGCTGTCAGCACAGAGCCCGCTTTGGATCCTGTGTCTTCCTCTCTCTCGGCTCCTTCCCCTCATGCACTCTTTCAAAAATAAGTAAAACATTTTTTAGAAATTTTAAAAAAAGTTCCTTGACATGGGTCTTGATGTTTTTGGATGTGACACCCAAAGCACAGGCAGCAAAATAAAAAATAAAGAAGTGAGACTACACCACTCTAAATAAACTCCTCATGATAAAAGAAATAACAAAATGAAAAGGCAACCTACAAAATGTTAGAAATATTTGTAAACCATATGCCTTATAAGGGGTTAAAAGTCTAACATATGTAGCAAACTCATACAACTTAATAGCAGAAAAGCAAACAACTGAATTTTAAAGTGAACAAAGGATCTGAATAGCCATTTTTCCAAAGAAGACATTCAAATGGCAGGTACATGAAAGCATGCTCAACATTACGAATCATCAGGGAAACGCAAAATCAAAACCACAATGAGATATGTCTTCATACCTGTTAGAATGGCTGCCATCAGGAAAAATGAGAGATAACAGGTGTTAGCAAGGTTATAGACAAAAGGGACCCCTTGTGCACTGTTGGTGGGAATATAAATTGGTGCACCCACTATAGAAACAGTATGGAGGTTCCTCAAAAAATTAAAAAAGAACTACCACAGGATCCATATCCTGGTGTTTATCCAAAGAAAATGAAAACACTCAAAACGATATGTGTGTCCTTATGTTTATTGCAGCATTATTTACAATAGTCAAGATATGGAAGCAATCTAAGTGTCCACAGATGGATGAATGGATACAAAAAATGTGGTATGTACACACACACGCACACACACACACACGGAGGAATATTATTCAGTCATAAACAAGAAAATCCTGCCATTTGCAATACCATGGATGAAACTTGAGGGCATTATGCTAAGTGAAATCAGTCAGAAAAAGACAAATACTATGTGATATCACTTATATGTGAAATCTGAAAAACAAAACAAAACCCAAACCCATAGAAAAAGAGAACAGATTTGCAGTTAACAGTGATGGGGGATGTGTGTGGGCATGAGAATTAGGTGGAGGTAGTCAAAAGGTACACATTTCCAGTTATAGGTCATATAAATAAATACTTGGGGGAAAATGTACGACATGATGACTATAGTTGAACATTGCTGTATGATATATTTTAAAGTCACTAAAGGTAAATTATAAAAATTTTATCACAAAGAAAAAACTTTTATTCATTTTTTAAAGTTTATTTATTTATTCTGAGAGAGAGAAAGAGTATACCTGCACGAGAACAGGAGAGGGGCTGAGAGAGAGAGAGAGAAAATCTTAAGTAGGCTCTACACCCAGCACAGAGCCCGAGGTGGGGCTCTACTCAGGGCTCTATCTCACAACCATGAGGTCAGGACCTGAGCCCAGATCAGGAGTCAGACGCTTAACTGAGCCACCTAGGCGCCCCTATTTTCTCTTTTTTATTTTTCATGTATTAATATGAGATGATGGCTGTAAACTAAACTTGTTGTGGTTGTGGGGAAATAGGTTCTACTTACATAAATGGGTTAGATAAAAGCTCAAGGTGGAAAGCCGCCACCACGGGGCAAAAACAGCTGAGGTTAGGTAGTGAGATACGTAGTGGGATCACGAGTACTTTCCATTCTGACACCAATATACTATTGTACCTTGATCAGAAACTCCACTTGCCACCAAGACCCTTTGCTTACACACAAGTTAATTATTACTATCTGATTGTTTTCTTCCATCCATCATGTATATAAGATCTTGTTTTCTTCATGTTCGCCATGTGGGTAATATCTTGTGAGCTCAGTAAATACAGAGACAAAACCCCTGGTCGGGGCTCTTGTCTCCTCCCAGACATTAGCCTCTCTCATATTCTGTTCTGCATCGTTCTCTTGCTGGACAAGAGAGAACTCCAGACTCATAGTCTGCGACATGTGGTGACCATTTCACAGTCTGTATAAGTCAAGTCATTATGCTGTACACCTTAAACTTATGCAGTGCTATGTATGTGTCATTGTGTCTCAATAAAACAAAGAAAAAAATTTAAGCTTCTGCTCTTCAGGAGACAGATGAAAAGACAAGTCATAGTCTGAAAGAACACATTTGCAAGTCATATATCTGATAGAGAACTTTTATCCAGAATATATAACAAATCTCAAAACTCAGTAGTAACAAAACAACCCAATCAAAATGGCAAAGATTTGAACAGACACTTCACCAAGAAGATAGATGGATGACAAGCACATGGAAAGATATTCAATATCATTAAAAGACAAATTAAAACCACAATGAATACCTCTACAAAACTAACGGAAGTTTCCAAAGACTATGCCAAGTATTGGCAAGGATGTGGAGCAGCTGAACAGCTCAGACCATCCTAGTGGGAATGGAATACGACACAGCCACTTTAGAAACAGTCTGGCAGCTTCTTACAAAGTTTCGCAGACACTACCATATGATTCAGCACTCCAGTGTTTTGATCCAAATGAGGAAGAGATGACAATATTAAATAGGCCTTCTGTTTACAAACAGCTTGAATCTATCATGCTTCATTATTAGAGAAAATGCCATGGAATAAATCTTTGTATTCCTAGACTTGTGTACACACAAAAATGACTGTTCATGCCAGCTTTATTTGTAATCCACAGAGCTGGAAACAACCCATACGTCCCTCAAATGGTAAAATGATAAATTGTAGTATAGCCACACAGTGGAATACTACTCAGTGATTAAAAAAAAGAAAGAAAGAAAGAAAGAATGAACTTTTGGTACATGCGACAACACGGATCAATCTCAAAATAATTGGACTAAATGTAAGATTCCATTATATAAAATTTTAGGTAATGGAAAGTAACCTATAGTGAGAGAAAGCAGGCCAGTGGTTGTCTGGGGACCTGGGAGCAGGGAGGAATGTGAGTGAGGGTTTACACATGTACATGAGCAAAATTTTGAAGATGATGGATATGTTCACTATGTTCATTGTGATTATTGTTCCCTGAGTGAATATATATGTCAAAGCATCAAACCACACTTTAAATATAAATAAATCTGCAATTCATTATATATCAGTTATACATTAATACAGATGTTTAAAAAACAAAAAACAAATGCCAGTGCTAACACAGACATTAAAATGGATTAAGTCTGACTTCCACTTCCAAGCAGGGACAGACATCATGCCACCTGTTGACACAGTCCAGTTAGCACCTTCATTCTGCTGGATGGTGCTGCTCTGCTTGCTTGGCTCCCTGCGTGAGCTGCCAGTGTCCTTCAAGGGAGGACATCGATTCCCACGGGAAACTAATGACTCCATTTACTTGGGCTTAGGTTGTGGCGTTTTGTCCTCAGCTCTATGCACAGGAACACTGTGTATAAGTATATCCCACTGGTGCTTGTAGCATGCTTAGAAGAACTTTTCACTCTCTCCTTTTTTACTTATTTTTTATTTTATTTTATTTTATTTATTTATTTATTTTGCATGCAAAAGCAAAGGGCTTTATTATTATTACGAGTTTATAAGCTCGGGCTCACAGACCTCACCAGCGCAGTGGATCCATGCTGAGAGCCTTTACTTATTTTTTTTAAATCTTTTAAAAAAATTTTTTAATGATTTATTTTTGAGAGAGAGCAGAATATGAGCAGAGGCAGGGCAGAGAGCGAGGGACACACAGAATCCAAAGCAGGCTCCAGGTTCCTAGCTGTCAGCACGGAGCCAGACACAGAGCTCAAACCCATGAATCGTGAGATCATGACCTGAGCTGAAGTCTGATGCTTAACTGACTGAGCCACTTCAGTCTCTTTCCTTGAATATCCTCTTCCTCTAAGACTTGGGCAGTTGTTTGTGAACTCTAGAAAGACAAAGATTTATTCCATGGCATTTTCTCTAATCATGAAGCATGACAGACTCAAGCTGTTTGTAAACAGAGGGCCTATTTAATATTTTCATCCCTCCTAGATGGACAACATCTCCCCTTTAACCTCTGAAAACAAAAGCCTGATATCTCTGGACAATAATGCAGAGGTTTCAAAATGACACCATATGAGGCGTATCCCAAGACAGATGTGTTTTGTTTGGCCCACCTAATGTTTAAGGTATTTTTGAAATATTGCCAATATTTAAAAAGGAATATTTTCTATAAAAAGTTAGATTTCCATCTCTTCTTTAAAATTGAGATCTGACTCAGGACTGCAGCATTCCCACATGGCAACATCAGGCAAGAGCCAAGCAGCAACTCTGTCCTTCAGGCAGAGAATAGGTGTGATTCCCTCCCAATCAGATGGGGGCCCTCAAATGTCGGGCAACGGGACTGAGCGGAAGCCAGGGTTGTGGGCGGTGAAAGAATTCACCTGCGACAGAACAAAGGAGAGAGCAGTTTATTGATTACACCGCAAGGGAGCAGCGGGCAGGGCAGCAAAGGAGAGGCCGCCACAAGGCAGTGGGTGGGGACTGTATTTAAAGAGGGAAGGTGAGGCGGTTTGGGGACCAGTGGAATTTCCCCTCTTTTAGTAACTGCCTGGCTGTAAGTAACCCACTGGTCAGCTAGCGCTTATGGTATTTTGAGGTGGGTTGCCTGATGGGCCGATCGGTGTTCAGCCAGGGGGTTGGGGTTACTGTGGGCCCTTTTGCTTTGATCAAGTTTTCATGGCTCAAGTTTGTTATTTAAAAGTGACCTCTAAAATAAGGGTAAATGCTCTCTGGTTTGTCCAAATCCCCCTTAGCTGGCTTTATTCAGTTCACATACTTGCTTGACTCTTGCATCGGCATTTGAGGTAATGACCCCTGCAAGAGAATTTTGTATCCTCCACAGATCTGTTTACTCTCCATAATAGCCTGAATAACAGCTTCCCAAAGACAGCCAAACTCCATTCCCTGGGACTTGTGAATGCACCCTCATATGGGAGAAGAGACTTCGCAGATGTGATTAAATGAGGGATCTTGAGATGGCAAGATGAGCCTGGATTATTTGGGTGAGCCCTAAATGCAGTCCCAATTGTTGTTCCAAAAGGAGGGCAGAGAGAAGTCTGATGACAGAAGATGGCAATGTGATCGAGCAACAGGAAGCATAAAGGCCGTGTGCCGAGGAGCCAGGAGCCAAGGAATTAGGACAGCAGCCGGAAAGGGAAAAGGCAAGGCAAAGAAGACTGCTTCCAAGCCCCTGGAGGGAGCACCTCCTTGCTGGCACCCTGATTTTAGCCCAGGGCATCTGATTTCAGACTTCTGACCTCCTGAGCTGTGGGAGAATAAAGATGTGTTGTTTCAAGCCTCTAGGTTTGTAGTCAGCTGTTGCAGCAGCCACAGGAAACTAATAAACTGTCCCTGGACAGTAAAGGGAATTTGGGAAGAGACTACTTTAATTGAATCTGCCCTCCTAGAGGCAAGAAGGGAACCTGCTGCTATCTTTCTTGCTAAAAGCCGTAGAAGTAGAACACCAGTAAATCTCTAACAGGCCACCTGCGTGCTGTGATCTTTCCTACGACGCTGTTACACATTTCCCCCTGTTAAAGCAGTTCACAGCTCAGGGGCTGTGCTTTTAAAAGTGTGGGGGTTTTTCTAATGTTTATTTTTGAGAGAGAGAGAGAGTGAGAAGGGGAGGGTCAGGGAGAGAGAAGGGCAAAGGATCTGAAGCGGGCTCTGCACAGACAGCAGTGAGCCTGATGCAGGCTCGAACCCACAAACCATGAGATCATGACCTGAGCCAAAGTCAGAAGCTCAATTGCTCAATCTTTTGAGCCATCTAGATGCCCCCAGGAGCTGTGCTTTTAACACGTTACTCCCAGAATCATGTTGGGTTTTCTCCTGCAAAGGGATCAGTTCTCTACCCACTGTGTAAATGAATAAAGCGTCTGTCACTTTATAGGTTTACTACAATCTACTTACCTTCTTCACTACTGGAACCTTAAAGGAAGAAATTGATTAAATAATTTGAGTTGCTAGGAAAAAACCCCAAATCCTCCGATGGTGAGGTCGATGGGTGATATACGGAAAGCTAGATCACCATTTATATTTATCGTCTCAAATCCCCCACTGAGTCAAACAAACTGTTAGTTTGGAAAAGTCAATTTTAGTCATAAAATTGTTTCTTCCTTCAGTCTTGAAGAGAGAAATAAACATTTGGATGATTTAATTAGGAGGCCCAGAGAGGGAGCAAGAAAATCAAAGTGAGTTTTTCTCTCTGTTTCTAAATAATGTCTTTAACTTTAGAACATTAAGCATAATGAATAACACATTAAAAAACTTTTTTTCCCTTTTCTTAATTTAAGATACACTACATACAAGTGTTTGGAATTTTGCCTGGCATAAAAGAGTTGTTTAATAAATATTTTTTGTAGAACTTGAATTGGAAAACGGAATACCCACCCTCCCGGAACTTACAATCCCCTCTAAGGAAGATACTATAAAGACATGAGCTAACATTTTGTCTACGGCAAAACAGCTTACGTATATTCGTTATGATATGACCGGATTTTCTTACACTAATATTAAATCTTATAATACATTATTTCTGTAGATTTGATGCTACAAGGTATACGCACAAACCCTATGGGGTTGGTTAAGACCAATAGGAGGATATTAAAATGGAATTCTTTCTGGCCTAGTCCCTGAGGTGCTAATAAAACACTTATTAAAGTTCTCAAAGTGAGAGTGAGTTTCCCCATGTGCAGAGTTTCTGAAGGAAATTGCAAAGAACCTGTTTTATCCAGTGTATAAAAAGTGTGGAGAGTGGGGAAGACTGCAAAAGAAATTTCTTTGAATCCATCGTATTGTGAGCTCCCATGGCCCCCAAGTAATCCTACGTCTTTTACTTAAAAGTACTTAAAAGTACTACGCCTGGTGTGGGGGTTTCCAGAAGATCGCCTGGAGAGCTTTGATATGCATGTCCTGAAAGTTGGGAAACAGAGGGCCAGGAAGCCCTGGGCCTGAGATGACTAAAGCCAGCTTTTCGCCTCCCAGAGGGGCTGGGAGGGGGCGGCCTGTTCTCCCTCAGCTTGCCAGCGGGACGAAAGATGTTTGTGGCAGTTCCTTAAGAACCAGACAGGAGAGAATTGAGTTCTCCTGGGCTCTGCCCAAAGCTGCCTGGAAGGATACCAGCACCAAGAGGCTGGAAGGCAATGCCAGAATTTTAGAGGCTGATAAAGGAGCGTCAGGTGAGCACTAGAAGAGAGAAGCATCGGTCTCGGTCAAAGGAAGTGTCGGACAGAGGTTCCTAGCAGTGGCAAGCTCCACAGACACAATCAGCTGAGCCACTACAAACCCAGAGACTGACTGCCACCAAACCAAGTAAAAATGTCCCAGCACCTTACTTCTCCTTCCTCCTCATGTAAATGGAGGAGATGGAGAATGAAAAGGGAGCAGAAATTGACCTCCAGTGGCAGGTGGTGACCTCCAATTACAAGCCTTAGCTTGGAGAGGGGGAGGAGAAGTCCTACTTCTGAATGAAGATTAAAGGATTAATGTGTAAGACCGGACATTCTGCTTACTGAATTGAGTTTGTGTTCGCGCCCCACAGTGAGGACTGACCTCACCTTAGAGTAAGCCAGCAACATCACTGGGCCCGCTGCATATTCAGCCCATGGCAAAGGAGAAGCTTCCTTGAGTGAAGAAAGCCTAAAGCAGGAATGGGAAGCAGATATAACAGTTGCATTTTGACTATGTCGTGAGTCATAATTGTTCAGCATACCATTTGCAGTCCAACTATGTTTTGAGAATTAAAACCCCTTAGCAGGTCATCCTAGTATTTGCAAGGTGATAGGTTAACTATGATTTTTTCCCCTAATATGAAAGAATACAATCTGATGCCTGGCATGTTACAGATGCCCCATAATGGCTAATTTAAACAATACGAACCTTCTCTGAGATGTTGTCGGAAATTGTGGAGTATTTTTTCCATCCTTATTTTAAAATAAGAAAATTAGCAATATAAATTCACAGGTTTCACTTGTACAGCTAGTTGTTTACTTAGCCTGTTTTCACAGTGGATTTAAGGCCCATTTATGTAAACTTTGAATGGCCTCTGAAGCCAGGGGGTGAGCTGGAGCACTAGAGCCCTTTCCAGTTGGGCAAGGCTAGAAAACTGGAGACTTACAGGAGCCTTCAGCCACCACGGTCCTTGAGGCTCCCGCTGGGCACGCACTTTACATTACCTCTGCACCGCCTCAGAATTGGGGTGCTCCTGGTGCCCATTGTCGTCAGTAGTAGAAAGAGCGGGAAATACGGAGATAAAAGCGAGCACGTTAATAGTTTCAGATGTCTTCTTTTTTTTTTTTTTGCCCCTAGTTCTTTATCACTTTCAAGGAGCCAGAATCTTATCCGAAAGAAGTCCATGAGAATGTTAAAGCACAACAAGACTGTGGCCCAATAATTTTATGTAATCACTATGAGACTGATTCATATATTACACACTGAAAAGCTTTCTCTGAATCTTAGGGGCTCATAGTTCTCTCCTAAATGGCAAGAACATATTAAATAATGGCATTCTTGCTCACTAGTTTCACTATTTTAGTCCTCACCACTGCCACCACTGCCCTGTTTGGTTTGGTTTGGTTTGGGTTTTTTTTGGTTTTGGGTTTTAGGGGGTTTGATTTTTACACTGTTCTCTTTCTATCTCCTACAGACCAAGAAGATTAGAAAATCATCCAAAGTCCTTGACTGTGGTAGGTCATACTGATGATCATGATTAAGAATATTCTGTTTCCATGTAATGCGACCCTAGCCCAAGATTAAATAGGAGTTCCTGAAGTTACATTTCAGTATGCTCAGTGTAGCTTTCCTTTCTGTCCTCAGATGAAGCCTCTTTGGCCTCTGATCGTCATGCATCCTGTAACTATAGGAAGCCCTCCTTCTGAAATTGTCCTTGTGTTGGTCCTCTTTGCTACATCCCTACAGTTGCTGCTTCATGTCAGGCCCTCCTCATTTCTCATCTGGCCTATGACAGTCATCTACTTGCTTCTGCCTCCAGCTTGGTGCCCCTTCCTTCCAGCCTCTGCAGAGTAGACAGAGCGATCTTTCAGAAGCAGAAAGGATGATGCCCCTTCCCTACATAAAACCCTTCAGTGGTTCCCAATTGCATTCTGGGTCAAATCAAGCTCCCTAGCACAGCCTGTAAGGTCCCCTATGACCTGGCCCTCGCCCTCCTATCCAGCTGTCTCATCCACTGCTTCCTCCTTGTCATCATACACCCAACTACATCTAACCACTTGCTACTTTCCAAACATGCTATGTTATTTGTATGCCTTCCTATAATGGTCCCTGCAGCTTCCCCTGCTAGGAATGCTCTCAATTCTTTTTCTCCTCTACTTCAGCTCCCACCTCACAGACTCACCTGGCAGCTCGAGCTCCATCTCCTGTAGGAAGCCTCTCCTGCCCTGTCTCCCACACGGAACTGACTGGCTTCCTGCCACGGGCCCACGCTGTCCTCTTTGATAAAACAGCACCTACATACAAGTTGCTGTTCTCTGCTTGCATGACCTGTAACTTAACCAGAACACTTTCTGTGCAGGAATGGTCTCATATTCATTTTGGTACCCCCAGTACCTCTCCTCTAATAGGGAATAAATAGGAGAGAGTGTTAGACTCAGGATCCAGCACAGTGCTACCCGTGGCAGAGTAATTCCTAATAGGAGATGTTGCCACTTGTGCCCTTGTCCTACTCCAGGCCAGGGGTGTGCATTCATGCAAACCTGGGGCCTATTTGTGACACAGCTTTGTGGAAGAGGGGCATAGTGAAGGGCATGTCTGTATATGCCCCCCGAGACCCAGCTGTTCTAATAGTGGAGTTATGAGAATACCCTAGTTATACTGTGCTGGTAAGCAATTTTACAAATTATTTAGATTCGTGTTTCTGTTCCTTCCTCTTCGTCTTGCCAGCTGGCAGCCAAACCAAGGAAGATGAAACTCAGCCACCCTTGTTCCTTGCCGTGTTCCATAAGGTTGAAACGAACAGAAATAGTTATTAAAATATAGTATCAGTGTTATCTGAGAAGTTTATCTATCTGCAGGTTGCACTCCTTTTCCATGTGTATATAAGAATTAGCAGTTTATGCAGTAAGAATTGTATGTATAATTAAGAATTCCATACGTAATCAAGAATCAGTTCTGTCACTAAATGCCTGTGTTTCCTAAAAACTTCAGATACATTTTTTCCTTTCATTTTTAGATGCCAGATATTTTAGAAGGAAACAGAAATTATTTAGATTAAACATGATTGAAGATTAAACATTAATCATTTTTGTCGGCCAATCCAGGAGCAAGTCATTACTAAGTATAATAACCAGATCAATTGTACAAATGATACATTAAAATCTGTATAAGTGATGAAATTATACATTCCAAAAACTGTGATTACTTTTCTTCTAATTTATTCCTGTGAACAATGAAACATATTTCCTTTAACGAACAAGTAGTTTCTTTTCCAGATGTCTATTTTCACTCACGCAGTATCACTTCAATATTATCAAGCCTTTAGTGGCACATAAAAATAGTAATGTGTCTCATTTCAGCTTTTTGTTTCTGCCTGTAGGATATCCTTTTTCCTCTCCCAGCGGGCAGGCTCTTCCGACTACCAACCAAATTTTAAGACACGAATTCTGAAATACTTTGGAATTAAAATGCAGATGAAAGGGGAAGACTGGTCCTGTGAGACCTAACACTTATAATTTCTACTTTTACGTAGTTTTGAGGAATTAGTTGTGAATTTAAATAAAGGAACCTTAGACAGCTGATTTTGTGAGATGTATCAGAAAAACAAATGTACCTAAGTGCATATTATTCTTTTGCTAAGTCCCAGAGCCAGGATGGAGAGGTAGCTGTTGAATCAGCTACTGAAAGGGAGACATTAT
>PJEM01021580.1:0-10959 GCA_004023845.1 Helogale parvula | reverse complement strand
GTCCCAAGGAGAGGAAACAAAGCCCAGCAGATCAGGGCAGGATCAGGCCACTGCCGGGGAGTGCCATGACGTGCTGCTGTGGTCGGGACATCTGAGCCAGGCAGCCCTGCCCACTGCGAGGCCCTCAGCATCACCCTGCTGGCACCCCACGTTCCCTGGAGCAGCACCTCTGCGGTCAGTTGTCTCCCCAACGTGAGTGTGGGTTCAGTTTTCCTTGCCTTTAGGGGCAGGACCAGAATCCTCACCCTTCTCTCCACAGCCTTCAAGGGGGGAGCTGGGCAGGAAGTAGCTGGAGGGAGGAGCACCATGTCTTCCCTCTAGGAAGCCCAGTGAACAGGCACCTCCTCCAGGAGGTATGGCTTGATTTTTCTTAGCAAAATTCAATTCCTTATCTCTGGGTTCTGTACTGCTCCCCAGCCCCTGCAGGCGGCCTCCCCCACCTTGTGTCAACTGCTAGCTGGCCTGGATCCTCTGTCTCCCCCAGGGCAGAGGCAAAGCATGACTATTAGCACCACTATTTATGGTGTCTCTGAGTAAGTATGCAAGCAAGCAAATTGGGGGGGGGGGTGTAAACAAGAAAAGAAGGGGAAAAAGGGAAGGAAAGAATAGAATGGAGTAGCGTTGGCAAGCCATGGCAATGTTAACATGTGTTGAAGGAAGAAAGGGACACAGAAGGGGGAATCATGGGTACAAGTTAGCCAAGTCTCTGGAGAAGCTCCGTCCGGGTCTCTACAGCCCTGGATAGGCCGGAAAAACACAGGGCCCCGTACGTGAGTGTGTGCGCCTATAAGGCATGGCTGTGCAAAGCAGTTCAGCTCTGTGGAGTCGGAGTGCTACTCTGGAATTGTGTTTCCAATGTGACACTGCATGTTTAGGAAAGAGGAATGGGTGGGGGGCAGGGGGCCCCATATAGGCACAGCTATGTCTCTGTTGAGAAACAGCACCGGCACAGATCCAAACCGCTCAGCTTCAGATGCCGCCTCTGCCTCTGGCTGGTTGTATGACCTTGAGCAAATTCCTTCCCCTCTCTGTGCCTCGGATTTGCCATCTGGGAAGTGTGCCTAACACAGCAGCCGCCTCGTAAGATCATCGAGAACCGGGAGCCAGAACAGCGCCCGGCGCGGCACCTAAGGTGCTCTATGCAGTCAGCCGTCATTGCTACCGGTGCGGCTGACTGTCTGGTTCTCCTCGTGCACACACCACCGGGGTCCAGAAACCAGTGTGGACGTCTGAACAGAAAGACAGACAGGCACGAATGTCCATTACGAACGTGTTGGGAACACAAACAGCCAAAACAGTCACTAAAAAAGGAAATGGACAGATTATTCTTCATAGAATCGATTTGGTAATCAAGCCGTGGACAGAGTTGAGTCACCTCCTTGGGGCTCGACAGAGATCTCTCGGGGCTAGGAAAACTAAGTAAGCTGCAGCATGCTACGTACTGAAATAAGTGTTTTGCTTTAGAGCAGAGATATATTTGCACAGCACATTTCTAGAAGGTATAAAAAAAAGCAGAGGATCTGCTCATCAGCGATGAGCCGATGTGGTTCTTTACTGCATGTACTTTCGCCCACCTGCATTTTCCATGTGCTACTGTTTTGCTTTGTTTTGGTTTTTTTTTTTTATGTTGAGTACGGAATTGTGGTCAGGTGTGCACACATGTAGAAAGAAACCAGTAGCCTGAGCTGAAGAAGGGAAAATTTAGCACTGGTGACATCAAAGGCAGGAAGTGGTGTTTCCCTGAGGGCAGTAGAAGGACACAGGGATGGGGAAGCCCCGGGCAGACCAGGGCCAGCCCGCAGGACCCCTCAGAGGGGGCTGGCAGGAGAAGCCAGATCATTCTGCTGGGAAGCAAGCCCAACTGCCCCAGGAAGGAAGTCCCTGCAGGGCCACCACCTGGAAGGGACTCTCCAACTTGCTCAGGGAGGGAGCCACAAAGCAAAGGGACAAAGGAGTACAACAGGCACCTCCATTCAAGTCCTACACAATCACACAAAACAAGACAGACACACACAGACACACCACATAGACACACACACACACACACATTGAGACACATACCTGGACCAAATCATTGATACACAAGAGCAACCACCAAACCTGGACACGTAACAGCCTCAAAGAAACTCAGACTCCCTGGGATATGCAATCAAAGACACATAATATCATCTAGAGACCACCCACCCAAGGCACACAGGTCACACACGAGCGCAAGTCGACCTAGAGAGACACGCCAAAACACTTGAAACAAAGACACAAAATACAACGGAACAAAACCAAAGGAACCCAGGCCCATCCTTCAAACCGCCCAAGATCCAATCCACGCCCCCCCCCCACCCCGTGGGGACCCAGGCTCTCCGGGTGCCTGTCCTTCACGTCTCTGAGGACTCTAGATCCTTTTCCTTAGCAGCGGCACCCAGTGTAGGTCGCGGGCGCCCCCTGGTGGATCAGGAGCCTCAACCCCGGGCTGCAAAGTGAGTGGGCGTAGGGGGGCGGATTAGCCTGAGTTTAGCAGAAGGTGCTTATAGGTCTTTGGTATCAATGCAAAGGCGGGTGAGGAAGGGGCGTGGAGACGAGGGAGCGGAGAGACGGGCGGCCGGAGCCGGATCGGGGAGGTCTTGAGCTCGAGAACGGAGCCAGGAAGCTGCAGTGGGACGGAAGACCCTCAAACCCCCGGCTCCACCAACCTAGCTCCGCTGCCCTGCCGGGCGCTGCTCGCGGTACCTCGGAAGACCCAGTGCGCCCAGAGGCGGATTCCCATTGGTCCGCGGTCGACCAATGAGACGCGGCTAGGGCGCCCGGCAGGGGTGGGACGACCATTGGCTTAGAGGGAGGGGTGCTTGCCCGCCCCGCCTGGCTCTCGGCCAGAAAAATACCGCAAAGGAATCGTCCAAAATCTGGAATGTCCAGGGCAGAGACCACAGAATTGCCAACCATGGCCGACGTGACTTTGACCCTAAGAAAGGTGGGCTAGCCCCTTCCAGGTCCGACCCTTCTCCCAAGCTCTGAGCGCTCCCGAGCCCCGCCCACTTATGCGTCATCCTCCTTGTACCACGCCCTCTTCCCCTGCCATCAGCCACCCAGGCCCAATCTACTCTTACTCCGAGTCCTGCCCACTTCCCAGACATCCCCCTCCCAGGTCTTGCCTGCTCCCCAAGTCCGGCCTATTTCCCAAACATCCCCCTTCCTTACTTCTAGGCCTTGTGCTCGCCCCAAGTCCCGCCTACTACTACGTCCTTCTCCCTGGGCTCCGCCCCGTTGCCCAACCATCAGCCTCCGCATACCGCCCCCTTCTCTGTCATTCTCCCCAGGCCACGCCCACTCCCCCTGCCATCAGCCACCCAGGCCCCGCCTCCTTCTACTCCGAGTCCCGCCCACTTCCAAGCCATCCCCCTCCCAGGCATCACCCACTTCCCCAGCTCTGACTTCCAGGCCCTACTTAGCCCCCGCCACGTCCACTTCCCAGCCATCAGCCTCCAGGCCTTGCCCACTCTCCTGCCCCACTTACTTACCCACCTCTCTTTGTCCAGCACCACCCTCTCCCCACGCCCCGCTCTTCTATTTCCTAGCTGAAATCCTCTCCCCCTTCCTGGGTTCCACCTTTCAGGAACCCTGCGCCCCCTTCTTAGGCCAAGCCTTCAAACCATCCCCATCCCTAGTCTGACTTCCTCGAGGGGGGCGCCTGGGTGGCTCAGTCGGTTAAGCCTAGTCTGACTTCCTCGGGTACTCTGAGGCCTGCGGGGTCTCTAGTCATTTTGCCTAATTCCTTTAGGCCTCGCCCCTTTTGTTCCACCCTTCTGTCTTCCAAGCCCCACGCACAGTATCAAGACCCTACCCCAAAGTTCCTTGTGTGGGATGGGGTGGGGTGGGGGCTCCTCTCAATTTGGAGCTGGGGAGGTCTTAGTTTCCCCAGCCCTGCCCTTGCTCCAGAAGGCCCTGCCCCCTTGGCCATCCAAGTACCTCCCTACAATGGGATCTCACCCCTGCCAGAGCTGCGTTCACTGTCCGGCCCATCTCTCCTTGCCACGCCCCCAGCCCAGGTGGGTGTGCCCACCCTGTCGCCACACAGTTGATGAATTTACGACATAGCGTCATGGCCTTGCCCCAGCTCGAGATCCGGGACCAGTGCCTGTGGTCTGGGGACCAATGGAGGACACTTCTCCCCACCTCCTACCGCACACCTGGACCTCCAAGATGTGGGTGGCTTTGGACATATTCTGTCTGCTGCTGGGTGAGCCCCCTCCCTACCAGTCTCGAGCACCCCCACCCCAATCACAACACCCAAAGATCTGTGGAGGGGTCTGTCTGCCTGTCTTTATCCAGGGGCCCCTAGACCACTGGCTGGCTGCCTGCCGTCGGCCATGTGCTTCGGTCCCGTTTCTTCATCAGTGTATTCCTGGGGTGACTGGGTCAACGTGTCTGTGTGCGTGGGGGAGAAAGGTGCTCTCTACAAGTGTGACCCTTGGACGTTCACCCGTCTTCCTGGCTCTGTGTGCCCAGAACAGTTTTTTTTTCTTTTTTGTCGGTCTTGCATATAACTTTATTTTCTCCCTCCAACAATTTTTTTTCAGTCTTTCATTCGATTTGCTGTATGTCTTTTTGAGTTGCGTCTCTGAGTCTGTGTGTCTGGGTCAGACTGTGTGGTTGTATCGCGTAATTGTGTATGCTGGACTCTGTGCAGGGATATACCTCTATGGCCTGAGTTTGCCTGGAGTCTAGATGTGTGGCTGACATATGCCAGCCCCCCCCCAACTCCCCAGTGGCTAGAGCTGGTGACCAAAGCCCCTCTGCTGGGAAGACGAGGGCAGGCTGGGACCCTAGCTTTAGGGTGGGTGGGCCTGAAACAGGACCCCTGCCCTGCCTGACGTCAGGTGAGGGGCCCCGGGCCCTGCTCTCACACAGTATTCATGCCATTACCACCCAGCTCAGACACAGAGCCATAGATACAGGCGTGAACACGCGCGCGCACACACACCGCTTCTGGGAACACACGTGCACAATCACCCACACGTCCCCGGGCACAACCGTCTATCCACACGCCAGTGCACGATGTGTGCACACACCAAGACAACCACAGTTCGGAAAACACAACGTTCTGTACATACAAAGACAGAGATTCACGCTCACCAAGAAAGAAACCCAAGAAGACCCATGGCCAGGGGCGCCTGGGGGGCTCAGTAGGTTAAGCGTCCGACCTCGGCTCAGGTCATGAACTCAGTTTGTGAGTTCGAGTCCTACACTGGGCTCTCTGCTGTCAGTGCAGAGCCTGCTCTGAATCCTCTGTCCACCTCTCTCTCTGCCCCTTCCTTGCTTGCACTCTCTGTCCACTCTCCCTCTCAAGAATGAATAAAGCATTAAAAAAAGAAAAGGAGCCCTCTTACCCTTGCCCCCTCATTTTTCTAACCCCTTACCTACCTTGTGCACAGGACCCCACCCATACATGGGTCCCTGGGGCTCTGTCCTCCTCTGGCCTTCTGTCCAGACCATCTTCCCTACACAGCCTTCCCCACCCTGCCCCCATCCAGGCTGTGGAGACGCAGGCAGGAGAGACTGGCCAGAAGGCCTAAGGAGAGTGAGCCTCAGCTGAGCCAACCGTGTGCCCCTGGCAGTCAGCCTCCCCAGTGAGCCGAGCCAGCAGGTTGCTCTTACCCTACATCCAGGGCTTCTCTTGTGATGACACGCCCACCAAATACCCCCGGGTGGCCCATTACATCACCGAGCACTCAGCATTCATCGTCGTGGGTTTCTGAATCTCCCTCATCCCGGGGAGTGGCTGGCCACTTTCACCCTGTGCAATGGTGACATGATTCACCCCTTTTTCTGGCAAAGCGTGAGCCAAAGGCAGGGGCAGGTGCCAACTCTCTTCCTAACCAAACGGGAAATCGCACTGCTCGAAGGCACAGAACTACTCTCCCAGAGGAAATGAACGGTCAGACTCACCCTTTGTTAACACAGTAGAGGAAACGCCTGCCTCTCCGCCTTAAGCACAGAGCAAGAGGAAGCAGAGCCCCACCCCACCCCCAACGTACAGGGAAGCCCACCCCCCATATTTATAAAGCAGGATGCGGGGCTGCCCCTCTTCTGGGGAGTTGGGAAACCTCCCTCTTCCAAATATAGAGGGAACATCCTGCCTCTTTATCCTGGTGAAAAGGGAAGTCTCCACCGCACCCCACCCCAGCCCCACCATTTTCTGGTATTTAGGAAAAAGCCTACAGGCTTCTCCTGGGGTAGCAGGAAGTCCCGCCCCTTCCGGATGTGGGACTCTGCCATCACCGTCTGCAGTAAAACAGGAGGATGGCCCACCCTCCTTCTTGGTGACACAGGAAGCCATGCCCTTCTGCCCGGCTTGGTGGGAAACCAGCCCCTCCGGGGAAGGTGAGGGGGTGGAGAGGGAGAATGCAGGCTGTCTGAGACAAAGGGTTGGGGCTCTCCCACTCTTGCTGCACCCCTGCCCTCCCCCCAGGGGTGACCTCTCCCCACCCCAGTGTGGCCCGCAGGCCGGCCTGGGAGAGGTGGTCCAGGTCCAGGGCCTGCAGGTGGGCTTGCCAGCCTTCCTGAGCAGCCCCCACGTGGCCGTGGTCTCCAGGCATCTGGGCGCCATGGTGTTTGGTGGCATAAGATGATCACAGGCCTCTTAAGGCCCCGCTTCCTGGCAGTGTCCCCGCCCAACCCACCTTCCTAAAGTATGAGCAGCTACATCGCCACACCAGCCACCCTGAGAATGTCCTCGATGCCAGGCGAGCCCGCGGGCAATGAGCGGAACCCAGGCAGCAGCCTTGCCACACTCGGGGTGGGGAAAGGCCATCGCGGGGGTTGGGGGGCACTGAGGTCAGCCCATGTCAGCCCTCCTCCACTCCTCCCCCCCCCACCCGTCTCCCAGAAAACCCTTCTATTCTGAGCACGCCTCCTCCGGGATGCACTCCATGGCGCATCTGGTGGTGAGTGTTAGTGGGAGGCGGGCCATCCACCGGGCAAGGCCAGAGAATGCTCCGTTGTCCCCCACCCCCACCCACGTGCTTGGTGCCGGCAGCACCAGGCACGGCTTCCACAGAGCTTGTGTATGCCCTTGGACTTGGGAGGGCTGGAATGGGGAGGGCCTATCTCCTCTCAAGGCTCATTCAGCATCCCTGTCCTGGAACAGCAACCTCCAGAACTCTTGTCTCCCGCTTTCTGCAGCTGGAGAGTGCCCGTGCCAGGCTGGGTCCATGCCCAGGGCTGGGCTCCTCCAGGGGCAAGGAAGGGAATTCATGCTCAGTGGAGGTTGAGGTCTAAGGTCTGGGCCGTGAGGTGACAGGAGGAGCCGGGGAGCAGGGGAGTCTCCGGAAAGGAGACAATGACCCAGTGGACAAAGAGAGCACAGACTTGGGTGGTGGCATCAGATCTCACACAGCGGAGCCAGCCCACTGGGAGCGTGGTGGGCAGACACAATGGCACAGACAGAGGCCAGGCCACGGACACGTGACAGTCACACGGCTCACACCAGCTACTGGCCACATCGGCAACATTTTCCTCCTGAAAGACAGCCCGTTCAACTGCCAGCCTGGTTTTTTTTTTTTTCCCTTTGTTTTAAAGACCAAAGTAACTACCACCTCCCGTAGCGATAAAAGATCAGGGTCTTTGGAGCTGGAATGTGTGGACTTTAATCCCCGCCTCAATTGTGTGTGAGATACTCAGTCTCCCAGGGCCTCTGTTTCCTCATCTGTAAAGTGAGCATATAGACAGCATCTGCCTCCTAGGGTTGTGAGTTCACAAGCTAAAGCACAAATGAACTGACACACTCAACAGGATCCAGCTAAAATATCTCTATTATCATTTATAATAGGCAAAACAGACTCCACCCACCCAAAGGTGGACTGGGAGTTGGGGTACATGTCAGCAATGCCTCAAGGCTCACAAACGGGGTGGCAGTGTGGCCCCCACACAGTGGACAGATCACACACAATTAGAAGATAGGCCTTTCCCTGGTTTTGCAGACCTCAGAAAGGGTGGTCAGTTTAGGGAGCAGAATGTTCTGGGTCTCTGGGAATCCCCCATCTCACGGGTATTCCCCAGTGCGGATGCCTGATTTCTCCTGATATGCCCAACAGCCGCTGCCCTGTTCTTCCTGCTCATTCAGAGGTAGTAACTTAACCTGGTGTTTTAAAAAAAATTTTTAGTGTTTATTTTTGAGGGAGAGAGAGAGAGAGAGAGAGAGAGAGAGAGAGATCATGAGCGGAGGAGGGGCAAAGAGAGGGAGACACAGAAAGGGAAACAGGCTCCAGGCATCAGCACAGAGCCCGCCGAGATGGGGCTCAAACTCACAAACCATCAGATCGTGACCTGAGCCGAAGTTGGACGCTCAACCGATTGAGCCACCCAGGTGCCCCAACCTGGTGTTTTAAAATGGGATTTTGTGGGGCGCCTGGGTGGCTCAGTCGGTTAAGCATCCGACTTCGGCTCAGGTCAGATCTCATATTCGTGGGTTCAAGCCCCGCGTCGGGCTCTGTGCTGACAGCTGGCTCAGAGCCTGGAGCCTGCTTCTAGTTCTGTGTCTCCTCTCTCTGCCCCTCCCCCTCTCATGCTCTGTCTTTCTATCAAAAATAAATAAAACATTTAAAAACTAGAAAAGAAATAGTTTAAAATGGGATTTTGCTTTCTGTTTTCCATTGCAAAATCGGGAGCCCATCCTCTGCTGTTTCGGGGCTCCCTGATGAAGCCAACCTGGTTCGATCGGGGATGTGACCCCCGCAAGAGGTGGGGGTGCAGGGAGCTTCCCCACAGGATCTCACCAGACTGCGTGCAAAACCCTGTCCTCAGCACCCTACATTTCTCCCAACACTCGCGGGTTGCTAACAGCATAGAGCCAGTAGCCCCTTTAGAGGCTGAAATCCATTTCCATGCAAAACTAGCAAGACAGAATGTCCTGCCTCACCCCAGGGCTGCCCCGGGGTCAGGCAGGCAGGTGGGTGCAAAAATTCAGCAGCTGTGGGGAGTCCCTCTTCACCCCCACTCCTGGGGCCTGAGACCCTGTGCAGCTGTCCCCAGCTCCGTGGGCTGACCCGCCCCTCAAGACGAAACACTGGGCCATTGGGGTGCCTGGGTGGCTCAGTCGGTTAAACTTCGACTTCAGCTCAGGTTGTGATCTCACAGGTTCATGAGTTCGAGCCCCACATGGGGTGAGCCCAAGTCCCCACTTCAGGTGAGCTCGAGACCCACTCTGGGCTCCGCCCTCCACACGCGTGCTCTCTCTCTCTCTTCCTCTGCCCCTCCGGGCTCTCTCTCTCTCAAAAATTAAAATAATAAACAAATAAATAAACAGGCTTTAAAAAAATTTTTTTACATTTATTTATTTTTAAGAGATGGAGAGAGACAGCACAACTAGGGGAGGGGCAGAGAGCGAAGGAGACACAGAATCAGAAGCAGCTCCAGGCTATGAGCCAGCTGTCAGCACAGAGCCCGATGCTGGGCTCGACTTCACGACTTCACAAACCGTGGGATCATGACCTGAGCCGAAGTCGGATGCTTAACCGACTGAGCCACCCAGGCGCCCAACAAAAAACAGGCTCTTAAAGGCCCATCATCCAGCTCCTTTTCTTGTCCCTGGCTCTGTTCGCTGGCCACAGCCGGATCTTGGGCTCTTGGCACCACCCGTATCAATCTGGTCTTTGGATTCCCACAGGGAGAGCCTTGATGGCCTTCTGGGTCGTAGGTGACGCCACGCTACCAGGGAGGGTCAGCTTGCCTGGGAGCCTGGTGCTTTTTACCTCCCATCCTGGGGCGGGGCAGCCAGGGGGCACAAGGGACATCAGCCCACCCCACCCCCCTCTGCCTTCATCCCTACAGGCTTTCTACGTCTCTGGCCTCTTTACATCTCAGACCTTGCCAGCCAGGTCCCAGCAACTCCAGGCGCTGGAAGGCCACGCTTACTCCCCATTCTCTTCCCCCTTGCCCTCCCTCTGCTCTCCTGGGGACCACCAGGGAGCCCCAGCGATGCCCTGATGCAGAGAGGGGTAGAGGACAGCGTAGGGCCTGTCCTCTCAAGAGACCGTCCCTTCCCAGGCGCACTCATCCAGGAAGCCCTGCTCTCTGGGGCTCAGTTCATAACCCAGACCAGCCCTGCCCTGCTGGAGGGACACGGGAAACTCCATTTTCCTGGGGCTGAGCCCCACATCAGCCCCTCCCAGCAGGGCCACTCCATTTGTATGTTTTCTGTGACTCTTGGTATATTTTAAAAAATTGCAAAATGCCAACACGTAATGTTTGAGGCATATTAACCCGGGTCAGTGGAAAACCATGTCTCGGGAATCCGTCGTTAACAACACATCGGGTCATAACCTCAAAAGTCCAATCAAGGTTTCTCCACTTTGGCCTTATTGACGTCTGGGATTTGGACAGTTCTTTGCATTGCAGGGGGTGGGGCGGCATCCCCAGGCTCTGCCCCCACTCGGTGCCAGTGGCACTGCTAGGTGGTCACAAACAAAAACGTCTCTAGACATCGGGAAGCGTGCCAGTGTGCGGGGAGCATGTCACCGCAGCTGAGAGCCCCTGGATTACAGGATCCCACTGACCCCCCCCCCCAAGAGATTCTGCCTTCATAATCATCTGACCTACTGAGGCCCTAGGATTCTGTGCACATGTAAATACAAAATGTAGGGGCGTCTGGGTGGCTCAGTTGGTTAAGCCTCCAACTTCGGCTCAGGTCATGATCTCACGGTTCATGAGTTCGAGTCCTGCATTGGGCTCTGTGCTAACAGCTCAGAGCCTGGAGCCTGTCTTCAGATTCTGTGTCTCCTTCTCTCTGCCCTTCCCCTGCTCATGCTCTGTCTCTCATTAAAAAAAAAACAAACAAAACTTAGGGGGGCAGGCAAGAGGAAGCGACTCACAGACACTGGGGAGGGGGAAACACCCTGCTTTATACCATAAAACAACTGCCTAACCAACTAGAAGTCTCTCGTGGTGTCTACGGTGAGCTGGGGAGTG
>PJEM01021579.1:0-10952 GCA_004023845.1 Helogale parvula | reverse complement strand
CCCACCACCACTGAGCTGCAGACATGCACCGCCTGCCGGATCAACACCACACCCTGAAAGAGGATCATTAGACACTCGGGGCAGGGATTTGGCTGCCCAGGGCAGGGGAGCCGCCTTTATACAAACAAACAAAAAAAAAATGAGAAAAGTGATGCCCTTGCAGTTCTGTATTTGATATAAAATACCTAGATTCAGGGGCACATGTCAGGGACTCTAACCTCTCATGCAGGGCTATGGGTGCATTGTCAGAAGGAAACGCAATGTCAGAAGGCACAGAGCCTGGGCCACCAGTAAGGGGTGGAGGCTTGAAGGAGGAGCCTGGGCTGAGGGGCCCTCACAAAAGCAGGGCATGTGACAGGAGACCGCAGGAGGGGCGGTCTGGGCATGAGCAGCGGGTGTCTGAGACCATCCAGCCAGAGCCCAGTGGTGCGAGAGAGGAGACGGGAGTAGATGGAAGTAGGAGGACCTTCCGGGAGACGCTTCCGTGCAGGCAAGGGCATGAGAGAATGAGGGGAGAGGCACCTTCAGAAAGTGAACGTCAAAAAAAAAGAAAAAGAAAGAAAGAAAGAAAGAAAGAAAGAAAGAAAGAAAGAAAGAAAGAAAGAAAGAAAAGAAAGTGAACGTCTATGCAAGATGGCCCTTCAAACCTTGAGCTGTGAGGGGACACGACTTCCAGGGAAGATGGTTCTGCCTTTTTGCTTCTTTGATTTCAAAAGTGAACCGTGTGGAAAGGAGTCAGCCCGGAGGGAAATCCACTCTGCAGGAGAGAAGGCAGAGCAGAGGAGGAAGTCTCAGAGAGGGTGGGAGAGAAGACCCCCAGTCCAGAGCAGAACCCAGGCCAGGATGGTGGAAAAGCCAAGGTCAGAGGGTGAGCGACTCTGCCACACACACAGTGTGCAGGGGTCAGCACAAGGGACGGGCTGAGTGGGCCCCTGAGCCTCTGCACGGACGTCCCAGGACAGTGGTGTTTACTGGAAGCCTGGGTTGAAATGCACTGAGGATTGGGTAGGCCCTCTGTATCCCCTAAAGCCTGTGCTCTTACCACTCTGCATTCTCACCTCCCAAACCACGTGCCCGCCAGAACTGGTGGCAGGGCTCCACTGTGTCCCCAAATTAGTCTTTCTAACAGTTCTTCATGGTAAGTTTATCCACACTTTATGAATGGGAGAATTCAGGCATCCATCAGCTGACCCACTTGCCGTGGATTCTCACTTTTGTCTGCTCTTGTCATGGCCCCTGGTGTCTGTTTTGTCTCCAGCATGAAGGCAGAAAGCCCCCACTACTGTGCAGTCTCCCCAGACTGGAGTGGAGGGGACGATGAGAATAGAAATTCTCTGTTTGCTTCTCAAGAACCCACGTGCCGACCGCACGGCCATTCTGGCTCCTCCTCTGCCGCCCCCCCAAGCCCCCGGGGCACCCACTGAGCTCTGCAATCATCTCAGGACACAGCCCCCTCCGAGGCCTTGCTCCACTGCCTTCACAATTTCTTTCCTTTATTCCTACGAAACCGTTCACTGATCTCCCTCCCTGCAGTCCAGCCCTCACTACTTCCCACACTGACCTAAGGGGGGTCTTCCTCAAAGCCTGGTTTTGGGCAGCTCAGTTCTTTGTGCACACACTGCTTCTGAAGTCACAGCCTGACATCTCACCTGACATACACAGCACCTGCTTACCTGGCCGACCTCACCTGCACACACAGTTCTCGGTGACCTGGCACACGTTTCTGGCAGCAAGTCTCCTAACCCACCTGGGTCCCAGCATCTCCTGATGTGGGGCTGGGCCCGCCACCAGACTCCCAAGTAAGCCAGGAGGCTGCTGTGCATGTGCTGCCATCCTCATCTCCCCTGTGAGGCCTCAAGCTCCTTGCTCAGGCACTCAGCTCCCTGTGGGAGGAAGGGAGCCTCATCAGCTGTGTGTCCAGGATCTCGGCCAGGCCCCTAAATGTGTTATTGGTTCTATTGCAATGTTGGAACTGGGTTGTATCCACATGGACTGCCATGTCCGTCCTCATGTCCACAGTCAGTGTTGTTGTCCCCACCCTGACAAGTGTGCCATTACATGACAATGAGAAAGAATAAAATCTGGCCATTTGTAGCAAAGTGGATGGACCTCGAGGGTGTCATGCTAAGCAAAATAAGTCAGGCGCAGAAGGACAGATACCATATGCTTGGACTCATAGGTCTAACAGGAGAACAGGAGAAACCTAATGGAGGATGACGGAGAGGGGAAGGGGGAAAGACAGTTGGGGAGAGAGAGGGACACTACCCTGAGAGACTATTGAATACTGAAAACGAACCAAAGACTGACGGGGGAAGTGAGGTGGTAGTAATAGAGGGGGGCACTTGTGGGGAAGAGCACTGGGTGTTAGATGGAAACTAAGTTGACAATAAACTATTTAAAAAAAAAAAAGAACATGGACGTCTTTTATTTACACAGGAGATGGTCAAGGGTGCATCCCGTCAATTCACAGTAAGTAACTTTCTGTCATTATCTCTTCTGGCTTTGTGGACTATCTCCCCTAACTTCCCATTTGAGGTTTCTCAAAAGGCAAATTTTTTCCTTTACCTGACCTATTTTATTGTGGAAAAAAGTGTTTGAAAATCACATTGCTCATGGGTTTCACTGTGTTGGTTTGAAATTGCAAAGTCCCCAAAGACCTCCTGCACATCTGCTCATCTGTGACCTATCTGTACACCAGATCAGGAAGGAGGAGAAACCAGTGGTGAGATTTGGTCTCTATGTGGGTCAGGATCTTGAAGAGAAGCCAGAGCCCAAGACCCCTGACCCAGCAGTGAGCCTGCAGCTGGTGTTTTATGAATCTGGGTGCCTGGGGTGCTAGAAGGGAGCTCAGGCAGCTCAGATGTTGCAGCCAGAGATGGCTTTCAGAATTCACACTTGCACACAGCAGGTCCTGGGTGACCGCCAAGGAGGGGTGTGTGTGGCATCCGGCATGGACAAGGCCAGCAGTGACCAGCAGGTGGGGAACCCTGCCCTGCTGACTCAATGGCACCTTGGCTCTGCAGGAGTGGGGCCAAGAGGGAAAGGGTTAGACGAGCAGCAGCGGGGCTGTCAGGGAGCCCAGAGCCCTCCAGCCTTGGAGCTCCACCATAACTGATTGCAGCTGATGACATGTTTCTATAACCTGGCAAGTCTTTGTTCAGATTCCACCCTGGAAAAGACAAACTTTCTCTGTTTGAGACGTGCCATGTTGTTACATTTGTGCCTCGTGAGCCCCTAGGGCAGGCTGTGGATGCTCCTGCCTGATGGCCCCAGGGATGCCTGGGCTTGGCCCCCGGGAGGGAGATGGGGCTGGCCTCATGTCCATTCATGTGTCATCTGATCGCTCGGTGGCCTGAGGAAGATGGTTTCCTCATCTGAGCTGGGGCCTCGCCTGCTCAGAGAGGCTGGGTGGCCCCAGAAGTATTGAGGGCTGTGGGGACTGGTGCAAAGGCCTGGGAGCTGGGCGGGTGCATCGGCTGAGGCCGTGGGGCTGCACTGGTCTAGGTTTGTGCATTTCTTCCCTGTATCCCAGTCTATGGTTCAGAGGAGGGATGAACTTTCGGTCTAGCCCAGGAGCAGGGAAGGGGGTTAGAACCAGGAGCTTGGGTGACCCACATTCTCCCCGTCCCATCCCAAGGGAGCAGCCTGGACTGGCCCTGGCAGCATTGGGCAGCTGTGGCTTCAACTGAAGGGCTGTGGCCAGGTCAGTCCACAGCTGACCCTGACAGCCGATTGTGAACTTCACAAAGCAGCCAAGCCCTCTGGTGCCCGAGCCATGACCTCTCACTCCCCTCTAGGAACCTGTGCTTCCACTGAGTGCCAGCGCAAAGCCCCCACAGATGAAAACTCCATCCTGTCCTTGAGACCCAACCCCAGTTGATTGGATTGCCCTTCTGGAAATCTGGAGCCAGACACATAGTGCAGCAGTGAGCTTCCTGTCTCTGGATAATGTAGGAAATGTTCAAAATCAAAGAAAACCTCACACTAAGCTTTCTGTGTAATTTGTGGTGTGATGCTGGCCTAGCCACACACAGGCTGTCATGGGGAGGGGATAGGAAGGGCCTGGAGGGGATCCAGAGAGGAGAGTTTCCAAGGGACCTTCATTGGAATCTTAATTATATGCTTTGTGCAGCAAAGTCTCAGGCAACAAACATTCCCACAGAGGCCACCCCACCCTACCCTGAGCTTCACTTTGCAGGGGCCGCTGCATCCCAGGGCCAGGGAGCCTCAGCTGAATGGCTGCAAACACCACCCTGGCTGCAGCGGAGTTTGTGCCTGTAGCATTTCTCTGGGGACCCTAGGCTGCAGGTTCTCTTCCCGGCCATGTCCCTCCTCCTCTGCCCTCGTTGTCATTACCACCAGCCTGCATCTGGGTCTCTGCGCCCCAGTGTACTTCTTCCCCACCACCTTCACATCCACAGTTCTCCCCAAATTGCTGGAGAAACAGGTGGTCAAAGGGGGGCACCATCTCCAGCTGGGGCTGCATGGTCCAACTCTCCTTCCTGATGTTGCTCCTCGGGGCTGAGCTTCTGCTGCTCATGGCCATGGCCTGTGACTGCTACGTAGTCATCTTCTGCCTGCACCATGACAGCACTCTGATGGACTGGCCCATCTGTGCCTGGCTCTTAGGAAGCACGCGTGGTCAACGTGGTCAGCACAACTGTGCATGCAGGCCTGATGACCAGGCTAATGTTTCGTGGTCTGTCAGACCCATCATTTTCTGTCTTGAGTCCCCACACTGCTGCTGCTCTCCTGTGGCCCAACGACCCTGAACAACATTATGATCGTCACCATGGACATTTACTCTGGAGCGGTCACCCTGGTGTCCTACAGCTGCACCATCCCCAGTGTTCTGGGCATCTGCTGGGCCGCGGGGAAGTAGCGGGCATTTCCCTACTGCCCTCACCCCCTGGTGGCCATCTTGCACTACTGAGCCATCATCTACACCCACATCCACCCAGGCTTCAGATCCTCCATAGAAAATGGCAAAGTGGTCACTGTGCTGTACACACAATCAGCCCCACCTTGAACACCCTCATCTACTCTCTGTGGGACAAGGATGTCAAAGTGGCCCTCAGAAAAGTACTTTCCTACATCTGATAAATGAAGGGAAATGACCAATGTGGAATTTTCAGGTGCTTACCAGCTAATATAGGGCTAGACAGCTAAATTAGTTTAGCTTAACCAGCTAAAATACAACTTAGAGAATCTGATGTGACAAAGAGCAAGAAGGTAATTTAAGCAATAGATTTGCACACATCTTTCCCTTGTAGGAGCTGCACTTCAACTACGGCTTCAACCAAGCCATCGAAGGTCCTAAAGGCAGGCACTCAGGCAGGAAAAGCCAATGGCCAGCTTGCCCACTATGCTGCCCCTTCTCCTGTCTTGGACTTTGGTCTCACTCAGGCCTCAGATGAATTGCTAACCTCAGAGTGTCTCTTTGTCATCTTACCTGAAAGTTCTCTTCCAGCTATTCACACTGTATTACTGTTTATTTTTTGAAATCACCTTGTTCACGCACACATATTTTACTAGAACATAAGCTCCATGAGTGCATGGATTCTATGTCTGTTCTGTTCGTGTTGTACTCCTGAATCTAGAACAATAACTTGCGGGAGAGTCAATATGGGAGAAAAGCACTACAGTGGGGAGGGAGCCTTGATCAAAGAAAGGTGAGCTAAGAGTGAAGGGGAAAAAGAGTGAAAACACGCACAGGGGACTGCAAAGGAAAACTGTTCTTCAAAACCAGTGACAGGGAAAAAGGAGAAGGTTCCAATACCACCAGCTTTTTATAAGTAGCAGAGTGCAGAGTCTGAGGTTTTAGAGCGCAATGCCTGGCCATGCTCTGGTGAAGAAACAGGATGGAGCCCAGGAATGGGCAGCACAGTCTGAGGATCCCGGTGTTGCATAGGGAGAAGCTGTTCCTCTGCTTGGAGTGCACTGGGAAGATACGTCCTCTCTGCAGTCAAAAAACCTAGTAGGCACCATAGAGCTGCCCCATTTACCAATATAGGAACAAAGGCCCTGGCTGAGGGCAGCAAACCCTGGCACCAGCTGTGTGTTGCAATTTGCCATAAACTCTGAGTCTTTTCCTGGGACAAGCCAGTACCGACCACAGCATAGTGAGACCCTCCCCCAGATGATCGGTGTGGGTCTGAGCACTGGGGGTCTCTGACGTTTGAGTTTTTGAAACACAGCCACAATTAGGTAAAACCCAGGAGAGCAGTGCTACTGGCAGGTGGCCAGCTCAAACACAAGGTGAAGACAGGAATCTGGAAGAAGCTGGGGACACATGAGGGGTGATTTACTCCATACCTATGAGGGTGTGAACTTCCCAATCCTGAGACCAGTCTAGAGAGTCTCCCAATCTAGAGAGCAGAGTAAAGCCATCTTCACCTCCAGCCCACCAGTACTGATGGATCCCTGTGAGCCAAACAGCACCCCCAAGTGGAGAACAGAACCATTAACCAAGCCCTGCCCCGTATGCACTCCAGGATCTTCTCCACTAGGGCAAGTCCACCTGAGAATCAGAGCAGCAGGTCCCTCCCTCATAAAACCAGCACAAATCCCTTGCCTGTGCTAAGTCTACTGATCACAGAGTAGACACAAAACTTCAACTGTAGCAAAACTGGATCTAGATTCATTTGGGTTACTTGCCTGTTTTCTTTCTGGTTTTGTTTTTGTTTCTTTTTTTTTTTCTTGGATACAGAAAGAAAAAGTATTTATTTTTATTTTTTAGGTTTTTTATTCTTAACTTTTTACCTTTTATCTTTTCTTGTATCGTTTTGCTTAACAAGCAGGCCAAAACACACTTAAGATATAACTTCCTTTTTATTATGTGTTTACTTTTTTAGGTTTAATTTTATTTTACTATTAATTTTTCCTCCAACATGACAAGATGGAGAAACTCATCTCAAAAGAAATAACATGAGGAAATGACCACCAAGGATTTAATCATTATAGATAATAACAAGTAAGATGTCTGAACTAGAATTTAAAACAATAATTGTAAGAATTCTAGCGGGGGTTGAAAAAAGCATAGAAGACTCTAGAGAATCCCTTACTGCCAAGTTAAAAGAGCTAAAATCTAGTCAGTCCAAAATTTAAAATGCTGGATAACCAAGATGCAAACCTGAATGGTTGCCATAACAATGAGAATGGACAAAATGGAGAAATGAATTCATAACATAGAAGATAAAATTATGGAAAATAACGAAGCTGAAAAGAAGAAGGAAACAATGGTAATGGAACATGAAGGTAGATTTAGGGAACTCAGCAACTTATTAAAACGGAATAACATTCATATCATAGGAGTCCCAGAAGATAAAGAAAGAGAAAAAGGGAGAGAAGGTTTATTTGAGCAAATTATAGCTGAAAACTTCCCTAATTTGGGGAAAGACACAGACACTAAATCCAAGAAGCAGTGAGAACTCCCATTAAATTCAACCAAGCCAGCCATCGCCAGAGCATATCAGTCAAATTTACAAAATATACAGATAAGGAGAGAATCCTGAAAGCAGCAAGGGAGAAGTCCTTAACCTACAAGGAAAGACAGATCAGGTTCACAGGAGATCTATCCACAGAAACTTGGCAGGCAAGGAGGGAGTGCATGATATACTACATTAGCTGAATGAGGGGAAAAAATGCAACCAAGAATACTCTATCCAGCAAGACTCTCACTTAGAATAGAAGGAGAGATAAACAGTTTCCCAAACAGGGCACCTCGGTGGCTCAAACGTTAATCAGACACAGATTATGATCTCAGGGTCTATGAATTCAAGTCCCACATTGGGTGAGCTCAAGCCCTACTTCGGGTAAGCTCAAGCTCTGCTTTGGGTAAAAACAGAAGCCCCACTTCAGGTGAGCCCCACTTCTCTCTCCCTCTCTCTCTTTGACCCTCATTGGATTGTCTTATTGTCTTTCTCTCTCTCTGCTCCTTGCTCACTTGTGCCTTCTCTAAAAAAAAAAAAAAATGTTTTCCAGACTAAGAAAAACAGAAGGAGTTTGTGACCACTAAACCAACCCTGCAAAAAATTTTAAGAGGAACTCTTTGAGTAAAGGAATAAAAGTACAAAAGGAAGAAAGACCAGAAAGGAACAGAGAACATCACCAGAAACACCAACTTTACAGGTAACACAATGGCACTAGATTCATCTTTCAATAATCACCTTGACTGTAAATGGATTAAATGCTCCAATAAAATAAAACATAGACTACCAGAAGGATTAAAGATAAAACAAGACTCATCTATATGCTGCCTACCAAAGACTCATTTTAGACCTAAAGACACCTGCAGATTGAAAGTGAGGGGATGGAGAACCATCTTTCATGCTAATAAATGTCAAAAGAAAGTCGGAGTAGCCACACTAGATTTATATAAGTTGGTTTATATAAGACAACCTGGATTTTAAAACAAATACTATAACAAGAGTTGAAGAGGGCATTATATCCTATTTGAGGGGTCCATTCATCAAGAAGAGCTAACAACTGAAAATATTTATGCCCCAAACTTGAAAGAACCCAAATATATAAATCGATTACTAACAAACATGAAGAAATTTACTGATAATGATACAATAATAGTAGGGGCTTTAATATCCCACTAATAGTAATGGACAGATCATATAAGCAGAAAATCAACAAGGAAAAAAATGGCTTTGAATGACACACTCGACCAGATGGACTTAACAGATATATTCAGATCTGTATATATAGAACAAATGCCATTCTAAAATAGCAGAAGACACATTCTTTCTGAGTGTACATGTGACATTCTCCAGAACAGATCACATACTGGGTCACAAACGAGCCCTCAATAAGTACAAAAAAATCAAGATCATACCATGCACATTTTCAGACCTCATGCTATAAGATTTGAAGTCAACCTCAAAAAAAATCTGGAAAGACCACAGATACATGGAGGTTAAGGAACAACTTACTAAAGAATAAATGAGTTAATCAGGAAATTAAAGAAGAAATTTAAATAGTACCCGGAAGCAAATGAAAACGAAAACACAATAGTCCAAAATCTTTGGGATGCAGCAAAGACAGCCCTAGGAGGAAAGTATATTGCAACATAGACCTATCTCAAGAAGCAAGAAATGTCTCAAATATACAACCCAACCTTACATCTAAAGGAGTTAGAAAAGGAACAGCAGATAAAGTTCAAAGCCAGCAGAAGAAAGGCATTAATAAAGATTAGAGCAGATATAAACAATATAGAAACAAAACAAAGCCCAAAATCAGTAGAACAGATCACTGAAACTAAGAGCTGGTTCTTCTAAAAAAAAATTGATAACCCCCTAGCCAGACTTATCAAAAAGGAAAGAGAAAGGACCCAAAAAGGAAACTCACAATTAAAAGAGAAGAAATCACAAGCAATACCTCAGAAATACAAACAATCGTAGGAGAATATTATGAGCAATTATATGCCAAAAAATTGGGGAATCTAGAAGAAATGGATAAATTCTTAGAAATATACAAACCACCACAACTGAAACAGGAAGGAAGAGAAATTTTGAACAGAGCCATAACCAGTAAAGAAACTGAATCAGTAATCAAAAAATCTCCTAACAAATAAAAGTCCTGGGGGTACCTGGGTGGCTCAGATTTTGGCTCAGATCATGATCTCATGGTTCCTGGGATTGAACTGCGCATAGAGTTCTACATTGGCAGTGCATAGCTTTCTTAGTATTCTCTCTCCCCCTACTCTCTACCCCTCCCCTGATCATGCTCACTCTCTTTCTCTCTCAAAATAAATAAATAAACCTTTTTTAAAAATCCAGGTTCAGATGGCTTCCCACAGGAATTCTACCAGGCATTTAAAGAAGAGTTAATACCTATTCTTCTCAAACTGTTCCAAAAAATAGAAAGCTTCTAGACTCATTCTACAAAGCCAGCATTACCTTGATTCCAAAACCAGTTGAAGATCCCACTAAAAAGGAGAATTACAGACCAATATCCCTGGTGAATACGGATGCAAAAAATCTCAAAAAGTTACAGGCAAATTGAACCCAACAGTACATTAAAAGAATTATTCACCTTAATCAAGTGAGATTTATTCCTGGGCTCCAAGGTCAGTTCAATATTTGCAATTCAATCAACGTGATAACACCACATCCATAAGAGAAAGGATATGAACCATATGATCCTGTCAATAGATGCAGAAAATGCATTTGACAAAACACAGCATTCTTTCTTGATAAAAATTCTCAACCAAGTAAGGATAGATAGAATATAGATCAACATTATAAAGGCCATATATGAAAGACCCACAGCCAATATCATCCTCAATAGGGAAATACTGAGCCTTTCACCTATAGTCAGGAACAAGACAAGAATGTCCACTTTCACCATTACTACTTAACATAGTACTGGAAGTCTTAACCTCAGCAATCAGACAACAAAAAGAAATAAATGGCATCCAAATCAGCAAGGAAGAAGTTTAACGTTCATTGTTTGCAGACGACATGATATTCCATTTCCAAAACCCAAAAGACTCCACCAAAAAATTTCTAGAACTAGTATATGAATTCAACAAAATTGTGGGATTTAAAATCAATGTGCAGAAATCTGTTGCACTTCTCTACATCAATAACAAAGCACAGAAAAAAAGAAATCAAGGACTCAATCCCATTTGCAATTGTGCCAAAACAAAAATATACTTAAGAATAAACTTAATTAAGAGGTAAAAGATCTGTACTCTGAAAACTACAGAACACTTATGAAATAAATTGAAGAGGATACAAATAAATGGAAAAATATTCCATGCTCGTGGACTGGAGAAAAAAAATATTGTTAGCATGTCTACCCAAAACAATCTACACATTTAATGGACTCCCCTATCAAAATAACACCAGCATTTTTCATAGAGCTAGAACAAAAAATCCTAAAATTTGTATGGAACCCCAAAAGACCCCCAATAGCCGAAGAAATCCTGAAAAAGAAAAGCA
>PJEM01021578.1:0-10953 GCA_004023845.1 Helogale parvula | reverse complement strand
AACGCCCTCCCTCCCTCCGCCTCCCTCGTCCCTTCTCCCCACCCTCCAGCGAGCTCCTTCCAGACTCCAGCCCTCACCTTGACCCGCTCCAGCTGCTTGAGGACGTGCTCCCGCCGCCGCCCCGCTGCTCGCTTCCCCCCGGCACCCCCCGGGCCGCCGCCGCCGCTCCCGGCCCCGCTGTTCCGCTCCGATTTCGAGCTGGGCGCCATTTTCACCCCCTCCCTCCACTTCCGGAGCAACCGGCCTTTTCGTCCCACCCCCGCCTGCTCCTCATTGGCCCTTTCTCGGCATTACGGCCAATCTGCTGGGTGAAAGCCCGCACTTGGGGCCTCTTCCCGCTACGCCTGTCTATCACAGCCATCTCGGTCCTTGATTGGTAGAGACGGTACAACCCCCGTGGTCCGCCGCCGTATCCCCGCCTTTCCGCAAGGACGCGCCCGTCTGAGGCCCCGCTTGCGCCCCTTGCCGAGCTGACTTTGACCCGATAGGCGAAGGCCCCTATCCGTCTCGGCGGCGTCACGCCCCCCTATGGCTGGTGAGTTTCCATGGAGACCGCAGGCGGTCCAGGCCCGTGGCCGGGGCGATGGGAACCTGTGGTCCTCAAGGGCAGTAGTCCCCAGCCTAGTAATGTCGGCGCCCTATCTGGAGGTGCGGAGGCCTGGCGAGTATCCTGAGACCACCAGGCCAGGCCGAAGAAAGGGATTTGTAGAAGAAGACGAGATTCGATTAAAAACATCTTTCGTTGGGGCTAGGGACGAGCTGGTGGGATGACGATGATGATAGCATCGATCGCTTATATAGCACTTCACATGTGCTAGACGCGGTTCTGCGCTTACAATTCTATGTAATAAGTCGCTGTTGTGCCCATTTTTACAGATGATAGTAATAGTAATAATTCCTGAATGTCTGCTGGGTATCATCTTCGTGTTAGCTCGTCTAATCTTCGCAACAATTTTATGGTGAGGTCCCTTCTTAAAATTTTTTTTAATGTTTATTTATTTTGAGAGGAAAAGACAGAGCATGAGTGAGGGAGGGGCAGAGAGAGAGGGAGACACAGAATCTGAAGCAGGCTCTAGCCTCTGAGCCGTTCAGCACAGAGCCCAATGTGGGACTCGAACTCCCAGACCACGAGATCATGACCTGCCTTGAAGTCAGACATTTAACAGACAGAGCCACTCGGGGCCCCTAGCTTGGCCCTTTTATTATGTCCATTTTACGTAGGGTGAAACTGAGGCTTCCCGTCTAGTACTCCTGAGTACCTGGCCTGCACATACCTCAGTTGTGGCTGTAATCAGAGGAAGTAAATGGATCTTGCTTTGTACTCTTCACACCTCATGAATGCATGGGCATTCATTCATTTATTCCCCAAATATTTCTTGAACACCTACTATGTTCTAGGTTCTGGGGGTACAGCGGTGAACAAGACAGATAATAAACAAGGAAATAGATTTCAGTTACCTAATTCCAGGTAGGATTAGAAACCAAAGAGAGAAAAAAAAAGAAATCAAAGAGAAAGAAGAAGGCTGCTCAGGGCAGTGAGAGAAGGGCCTCCATGCAGGGGAGGAGGAGGATTATTCCAACAAAGACAAAGCCTTCAGAGGGATGAGGGTGGCATGACTGAAAGACTCCAAAAAGTCCAGCTGGGCCAAAGCAGGAATGCACAAGGAAAAAAGCAAGCAAGTCAAACAGACAAGGACCGGGAGGCGGGCAGGGCGTGTCGGTGAACGAGACAGTTGGATTTTACTCTTAAGTATGAAGTGGAGCCTGTGGAAGGTTTTTAGTAGAAGATGATGGAATCTGATAAGAGATTTAAAAGATCATTGTGACCCACAGGGTATCTGGCTGTCTCAGTGGGTAGTGCATCCAACTCTTGATCTCCAGGTCTCTGGTTCAAACCCCACATTGGGTGGAGAGATTACTTTAATAAAGAAATAGATAGTCATTGTAATCCAAAGAATTGAATAAATACCAGCGCATTCATACTCCTTGAAGGAGAAAATCTACCTACCCTAAAAGTATCTCTCCTAAAACATTTATTAACTACTGGGGTTTTTAAAATCTATGTCCACAGATTAGGTGATATGCCTCCCTCCAGGAGGTGGGGCTTAATTCACCTTGTTGGGTGTGGACTGGGTTTCAGGACTTGCTTCTAAGGAAAAAAGTATGGAAAGGGAAGAAACTAACTTGACAGTGGAGAAATCTGGTAGACACTACCTCAACCAGGTTATTGTCATCCTAGCGATGAGTCACGTGCACGGACCCCTGATATGCTATGAGGAGGACACGTTACCTCCTCAGTGTCGTCACTTAACGCCTTAAACTCAGTCTAGTTGTGAGAAACCATCAGATGTTCGGCCCAACTTGAGGGACATTCTACAAAGACCTGACTAGGACACTTCAAAAACGTCAAGGTTGTGAGAAACGACCAAGAAACTGGCACGATTGGGAGAACTCTTGGGAGATGTGAAAAGTAAAGGGAATGTGGGGTCCTGGTTGGGATCCTGGACCCGAAGAGGGCATCAGAGAGATAACTGGTGTCATTCCTATGAAGCCTGTAGTTTCAGGAACAGGTCTGTGCCGATGGTAGCTGAGCTCTTCCTCGTGACAACCGTGGTCACGTGAGATGTTCACATTCAGGGCTTTCTGTTTCACCTTTGCAAATTATCTTAATTCACTGGCCTGCCATATTGAAAATACTATAGCCTGGGTGAATTTACAATAAAATTTGATTTCTCATAGAACTTTTTTTTTTTTAGATTTTATTTTGTAACATAATCTCTACACGCAATGTGGGGTTTGAACTTTCCACAACCCCGAGATCAAGAGTCACATGCCCCACCGACTGAACCAGCCAGGCACCCCTACCCAACAGAACTTTTAAAAGACGTTTCCTCAAAGACTCACTCAGGACTGGTCATAGCAGTATTATTTGTCAAGAGCCAGAAGTGGGAAATGAGTAAAAGTCCATCAACATGTGATAGACGTAGGGGGGCCCATCCAAGTAATAAGATGAATTCAAGTACACCTAAAACTTAATGTTATATGTCAATTACATCTCAATTTCTAAAAAATGTTTAACTTTTTTCCCCTGTATTTTTTTTAAATTTATTTTTGAGAGAGGGAGAGAGACAGCACAAGCAGGGGAGGGTCAGAGAGAGAGGGAGACACAGAATCTGAAACAGACTCCAGGCTCTGAGCTAGCTGTCAGCACAGAGCCCGATGCGGGGCTCGAACCCACGAACCGTGAGATCATGACCTGAGCTGAAGCCGGACAGTTAACTGACTGAGCCACCCAGGCGCCGCCCAAGGTGTTTTGTAAAAGCATATTAAAACATTTTTTAAATACTTATTATTTTTTAATGTTTATTTATTTTTGATAGAGACAGAGTGCGAGCAGGGGAAGGGCAGAGAGAGGGAGACACAGAATCTGAAGCAGGCTCCAGGCTCTGAGCTGTCAGCACAGAGCCCGACATGGGCCTCGAACCCACGAACCGTGAGATCATGACCTGAGCCGAAGCTGGACATTTAACCGACTGAGTCACCCAGGCGCCCCTAAAAAAATGTTTAAATAAGGGACACCTGGGTGGCTCAGTCAGTGAAGCGCCTGACTCTCGATCTCAGCTCAGGTCATGATCTCACGGTTCATGCGTTTGAGCCCCATGTTGGGCTCAGTGCTGACAGTGTGGAGTCTGCTTCGGATTCCCTGTCTCCCTACCCCCACTCAAAATAAATAAATAACTTAAAACAATGTTTTAAATAAGTTTTAGGGGCACCTGCTCCGACCCCCGCTCATGTGTGTGTGTTCACATGCACATGCACACTCCCGCTCTCAAAAATACATAAATAAAAAAGATATTGGCTGTCTCTCGGGGGAAGAATCGGGTAGTTGGGGCTGAGGGTAAAGACGGGCTTGCCACCATATATCCCCGTATATGTTGAATTAAAAAATTTTTTGAGGGGCGCCTGGGTGGCTCAGTCGGTTAAGCCTCCGACTTCAGCTCAGGTCAGTTCTCACGTTCGTGGGTTCGAGCCCCGCATCAGGCTCTGTGCTGACCCCTAGCTCAGAGCCTGGAGCCTGCTTCCGGTTCTGTGTCTCCTTCTCTCTCTGCCCCCCCCCCCCATGCTCTGTCTCTCTCTGTATCAAAAATAAATAAAAACATTAAAAAAATAAATAAAAATTTTTTGATCGAGGTATACATGACATACAACAAAATGAAAAATTTTTTTTCTTTTAATGTCTATTTAATTTTGAGAGAGAAAGAGCGAGTGGGGGAGGGGCAGAGAGCCAGGGACAGAGGATCTGAAGGGGCTCTACAGAGACCCCAACGTAGGACCTGAACTCACGAACCATGAGAGCGTGACCTGAGCCATCCTGAAGCCCAACCAATTGAGCCACCCAGGCACCCCCAGAATGAAAGTGTTTTAAAGTGTACATGAGTCAAAATTCATCATTCTGAACCTCAGCATGGGTGCCGCTATGAAACCATAACCACAGGGAACATTTCCATGATCCCTGAAAGTGTCCCTGTGCCGCTTTGTCAGCCCTCCTTGCTCCCCCTCACCCCCCCTCCTCAGACAACCACCGACCTATCTGTCACTGTAGATTAGGTTGCAATTTCTAGAACTCAATAAAATGGAATCAGAGAGAATGTCGTTTGCAGTGTCTGGCGTGTCCCATCAGGGACAGTGATTTTTAGATTTATCCACGTTACATGCATTGATAGTTCATTCCTCTTTAAAAAAAAATTTTTTTAATGTTTATTTATTTTTAGAGAGAGACAGAGTGAAAGCAGGGAAGGGACAGAGAGAGAGGCAGACACAGAATCCAAAGCAGGATCCAGGCTCCAACCTGTCAGCACAGAGCCTGACACAGGGCTTGAACCTACAAACTGTGAGATCATGACCTGAGCCGAAGGCGGACACTTAACCAACTGAGCCACCCAGGCGCCCCAATTCCTCTTTTAAAATTAAAAACAATTTTTTTAAGTTTATTTATTTTGAGAGTGAGAGACAGGGGAGGGGCAGAGAGAGAGAAGGAGAGAGAGAATCCCAAGTAGGCTCCATGCTGTCGGCACAGAGCCCATCAAGGGGCTCAAACTCATGAACTGTGAGATCATGACCTGAGCTGAAATCAGGAGTTGGACGCTTAACTGACCGAGCCACCTAGGCACCCCAATACCTTTTTTAATTTATGAAAGTGATCAAAATTGCCAATCTTGCTCTATATGCCCTTTTTTTCCCCTCACAAGATTAGCCCTACCCACACTAATCTGTGTAAGGTTTGAATGGTGACCCACAAAAGGGTATCCTGATGTCCTAACCCCTAAAACATGCACATATGACCTTATTTGGGAAAAAAAAAAAAGGAAAAAAGACGTAATTAAGATATAGATCTTGAGATGATATGATCCTGGATTAACCAGCTGGGCCCTAACTCCCATGGCCAGGGTCCTGATAAATGAGAGGAGGAGGAACACAGACACACACACACAGGAAAAGAAACACATGAAACCAAGGCAGAGAGCGGACTGACGCGGCCACGGGCCCAATAACGTCAAAGATTGCCAGCAACCACCAGAAGCTGGAAGAGATACAGGGAAGGAGCTTCCAGAAGGAACAGCTCTGCCAACACCTTGACCCGGGACTTCCAGTCTCCACAAGTCCAAATAAATAATCTGGACTTTTGAAATGAATAAATGTCTGTTGTTTTAAGCTACCTTGTTTGTGGATATCGGTACGACACTCAAACTGATGCATTATGAATAGATGGAGACCTTTGTGTGTCCTAGATCTGGTTCTCTATTTAATTTTTTTAACATTTATTTTTGAGAGGCAGAGCAGAGCATGAGCAGGGGAGGCGCAGAGAGAGACACACACACAGAATTGGAAACAGGCCCCAGTCTTTGAGCTGTCAGCACAGAGCCCGACGCGGGGCTTGAACCCACAAACCATGAGATCAAGACCTGAGCCAAAGTCAGACGCTTAACTGACTGAGCCACCCAGGCGCCCCTCTATTATTTTAATAGGAATATGTTTTTGTTTGTTTCACTTGCTCAACATGACGTATGTTCACCACTCACCTGGTGTGTGTTAGACGCTGTTCTATGTTGCTGAGGGACAGAGGGGACTATGGCCAAGTGCCCACTTCCACAGTCGGGGAGGACAGGGGACAGGGGCAGACATGTGATTCAGGATGTGAGAAGTGCCAGGAAGAAAAATAAGGCAGGGGAGAGGAGAGAGAGACAACAATGGTGCTTCTGATTGGGGGTTCCGGTGAGGGGCTCTCTGAGGAAGTGACGCAAATTAAAATCACAAGCCGTGTGGGATCCAGGGCAGGAGAGACTTTTCACAGTAATAAACGAGCCTGCAGGGAACGTCCTTGTACGTGTCTGTCACCGGCTGTGTCAGAGTTTTTCCAGGACAGATTTCTGGTGCTTGGGTGTTGCAGAGAGTAAGACTCCAAACAGTCCGCTTGCTTCTCCCCAGCCCCCGACCCCGACCCCCCACTTTCTCCGTCCCTTGCAGTTAGGCAGGACCATGTGACTAATCCTGGCCAGAGAAATGGGAGCAGAAGGTACTCCTGGGTGGAAACCCTGAAAAGCGGACCTGGGAGTCATCTCTTTTCCACAGATGCTGCAGCTTTTGGTTCACTGAGGGACCGTGCGGTCCAGAGACCCTGCCGATCCGTTGAAATCATATTGTGTGGATGACCAACTCTGGGGTTAGCCACTGACATTCGGGGCTGTTTGTTACGCAGAATGATCGTGCCTGCCCATGTAATACACAAACCAAACCAATAAGGTATATGTATGTGATAGATCTTATCACATATATATCCTCTATATATGTGTGTGTGTGTGTGTGTATCTCTTTTTATATATGCACATGTGAATCAGAACCAGTAAAATACCTATACATCTATATCTATCTTATATATATGTTTATCCTTTATTCTTTATATATATATCCTTTTATAAGTACATATGTATATATCATTTCACATATGTATCTCCCTCTTTCAGTCTACTTATAGATCTCTATCTACTAATTGATCTATCTATATCTACATCTACTAATCTATACAGATTTAGGAGCACCTGGGTGGCTCAGTTAGTTAAGCCTCTGAATTTGACTTCAGGTCATGATCTCACAGATCATGAGTTCAAGCCCTATATCAGGCTCTCTGCTGTCAGCACCGAGCCCGCATCAGATCCTCTGTCCCCCTCTCTCTCTGCCCCTCCCCCACTTGCACTCTCTCAAAAATAAGTAAACCTTATTTTTTTAAGTTTATTTATTTATTTTGAGAGAGTCAGAGTGTGAGCAGGGGAGTGGCAGAGAGAGGGAAAACCTGACGCATGCTGTCATCACGGAGCCCAATGTGGGGCTCTAACCCACAAAACTGTGAGATCATGACCTGAGCCGAAACCAAGAGTCAGACACTTAACAGACTGAGCCACCCAGGTGCGCCCCAAATAAATAAACTTAAAAAAAAAGCGAGAGAGATTTATCATGAGGAATTAGCTGATGTGATTACGGAGGTAGAGGAATCTCACCATCGGTAGGCTGGGGCCCCGGGAGCCTCATGCTATGATCCCAGTCTGAGCACCAGAACTGCTGGCGGCATAAATCCCAAGTCCCAGTCTAAGGGCAGGAAAAGACCAGTGTCCTCGCTCAAAAGTCAGACAGAAAAAAAGGCCCAGTTCCTCAAACTTTCGAGGTGGGTTCTTGTGTCAAGTTTGCCATGTGGCCCAGGTGGGCGATCTGAGAGCAAAGCATCCCCCAAGGGGACCTGAAGCCCCCCCCTCAAGCATCAGGACTGCCCTGGGCCAGCAAGACCCCAGCCGAGACTGAAGCCAGGGCAGTGATCGATCTGGCCTTCACTGCCCCCCTGCATGTGCCCACCCACCTCTGCCCCACGTTCTCCTTCTACCAACCTGGAAGCATTTTCGGCACTTGGGAGACAGACTTAGAGACGCTCCTCCGCTCTCTTCCCAGTGTTGGCCTCACTGACAAAAATTCCTTTCCTGTTTCATCACCACTGATTTCTCTGCCTTTGGGTTTTGTCACCTGCGAGTAGCCGACCCCGGTGGGTCTGGGAACCTTTGGAGCTCGGTCTTCTAGCACTCCCGCACCCCTGGCCACACTTTTCCTGCTTTCTGTCCTGTTCAGCCCTTCCATAGATTGGATGACCTCCCCCATTTGGGGGAGAGCAACCTACTCTGCTGAGTTCACGGCGTCAAGTGCTAGTCTCTTCTGGGAACACCCTCACAGATGCACCCAGAAACCGGGCTTAATCTGGACAGCCCAGGGGCCGGTACCATTTTATAACATAACCTTTCACTTGCCCCCGCACGGTTAGCCATCACAGGTATGTGGCAGGCACATTTCCGGTTTTACCAGATACTTCCGGGTTCCTCCTCTCTTCCGGACCCTCCTCCATGACCACCTCTGGCTCTCTTCTGCCCACGCCTCGGGCACCAAGTCTTGCTCAGCACTGTCCCTTGGTCTCCCTTCCCAATTTCTTTCCTTTTTTTTTTTTTTTTTAGATGTTTATTCATTTTTGAGAGAGAGAGAGAGTGTGTGAGCAGGGGAGGAATAAAGGGGTGGGAGGCAGAGGATTCAACAAGGGTTCTGTGCTGACAGCAGAAAGCCTGATGCAGGGCTCCAGTTCACAGACGGTAAAATAATGACCTGAGCCAAAGTTGGATGCTCAACCAACTGAGCCACCCAGGCGCCCCTCCCTTCTCATTTTATACTTTCTCCTTGGCCAATGCCATCCGTGCCTTCACTTTGGCTCCCATTCTGTAGATAGCCTCCATATCCATTCGGATTTTTTATTTTTATTTTTATTTTTTTAATGGTTATTTATTCTTGAGAGAGAGAGAGACACTCAGAACACAAGAGGGAGAGGGCAGAAAGAGAAGGAGACACAGAATCGGAAGGATGCTTCAGGCTCTGTGCTGACAGCCCCCATGGGGGGCCCGAACTCACAAGCTGTGAGGTCATGACCTGAGCCAAAGTCAGACGCTCAACCAACTGAGCCACCCAGGCACTTTTTTAAAGCTTTTATTTACTTTTCGAGAGAGAGCAGGGGAGAGGCAGAGAGAAGAAGAGGAAAGAGACAGAATCCTAAGCAGGCTTTGCACCATCACTGTGGAGCCCAATACAGGGCTTGAACCCACAAACCCTTGAGATCAATACCTGAGCTGAAACCAAGAGTAGGAAGCTTAACTGAGCTACCCAGATGCCCCCATTAGGATTTAGAGCATGTTGTCTCTTCGAAGGACAGAAAAGGAGAAACCCGAGAGAGACGTCTGTTTCTCCCTCACGTTCAAGATGGCTGGAGCTGGGGTCTTCAAAAGTCTGAGACCCTGTGGCCACTCTCCTGTCTCTGAGCCTCACGGGGCCCCGAAGGCCCAACATGAGTTTCCCTGCTTTCATCAGACATGCCCCCCATCTGGAGGAACAGGCTCCCCGCCCAGCCAGCTACTCCATCACCCTGACCAGCTGCACCCCATTGGGTCCTCACCCTGACGGTTCACCTCTCTGGTAGCCTGAGAAATTATCTTAACATGCCAATGACACCCTCTCAGGAAACCAGAGGTCACTCACCCTTTTGTCACCACAAAGCCTGCCTACCACAGCACTTCCTTTTTCATTTTTTTCTTTATTAAAAAATCTCTCCCAGGGGTACCTGGGGGGCTCCATCAGTTAAGCGTCCGACTTTAGCTCAGGTCATGATTTCAAGGTTGATGAGTTCGAGCCCCGCGTTGGACTCTGTGCTGATAGCTCAGAGCCTGGAGCCTGCTTCGGGTTCTGTGTCTCCTTCTCTGTCTCTGCCCCTCCCCTGCTCACTCACGTGTGCTCTCTCTCTCTCTCTCAAAAATAAAGTTAAAAAAAAAGTATCCCAGCTTCTTGGTGATTATGTATAAGATTCGCACTAATTTAAGCACATGGTTTTATGAATAAGCAATTTTCATTCTAAACTTTGGAGGCCACAATTTAAATAACTGTGCTAATTTTAATTGTGAATTTGTGGCTATTCTAGTTGTCTTGACCCCGTTTCTTCACTTGGCTCCCACGTGCGCCACCCCCACGTGGCTCCACGTGGCATGCTGTGTCCTTCCCTCCTCAGGGCTGAGTATATGTGACTAATCAACCAACGTCAGTCTTTTCTGTCCAGGGTTGGCTGTCTCGTGCTTGGCTATCTGGTATCATTTAGAGCAGGAGATCCCTCCTTCAGCCAAGGTGGATAAGAGGCGATCAAAATGCTCATCACTGCAGGGGTGGCCTTCCATCATACGTGACACCCAGGTTGCTCCTATCTTGTTGCTCCACTATTCAAGGCCACTATTCTCAAGGTGATATCATGGCCCAAGATGGCTGACGGAGTCCCAGCCATCACGTCTACATTCCAACAGTAGGGAGGAGAAAGGCATGCCCTTTCCCTCGAAGTGGTATATGCCCCTTCTGCTTACACCGTCATATGGCTGTGCCTAGCTGCAAGGGAGGCTGGGAAGTACGGAACTTTACCTTAGGCAGTCATATGCCCAGATAAATATCAGCAATTTTATGAACTGGGCTCAAGTCTTGAAGGGCGAATCAGCCAGATGAAGGTTGATTGAGAGGTCTGACCTTCACCTAGGCCTGGAGGTTGAATGTTATCAGAGCATGAGGAGGGGCAGGCCTGAGGGGTGCCTTGGGGTCTTTGGTTGGTACTTATTTAAAGCCCTTCCTTTCCTTTCCTTTTTTTTATTTGAGAGAGAGAGAGAGAGAGAATCCCAAGCAGGCTCCAAGCACACTCAGTCAGTGTGGAGCCTGACATGGGACTTGATCCCACCACCCTGGGATCCCGACCTATGCTGAAATCAAGAGTAGGATGCTCAACTGATCCCCAGGTGACCCCCCTTTTTTTTTCTCCTTTCTGTTTCTAACTGGGAGACTACATTTCTC
>PJEM01021577.1:0-10958 GCA_004023845.1 Helogale parvula | reverse complement strand
GGGTCACTCACCAACGCTGGGAGACCAGGCGCCGTAGGCGGGGGTGGCGCCCTGGTTCCAGGGAGTCATGGCCGGAGAGATGCCTCCCATGGGACTGGGCGCCGAGCCGAAGAACATGCCAGTGGCTGCAGGGAGGCAGCACGGTGAGTGGTGAGCATGGCGCCCGGGGACTGGCCCGCCCCCCCCCGCCCCCGCGCGCCCCTACTCACGTCCAGCGGCCCCCAGGCCGGGGATGTTGGCGGGGATCTCCATGCCGTACTTGCACTTCTCGGCGTCGAGCAGGAGGTCGAAGCAGCCGGTGCCGGCCGGGGCCAGCTGGCCCAGCATGATGTTCTCCGACACCCCCTTCATGGGGTCGCTCTCCCCGTGTGCGGCGGCTTCCATGAGCACGTCCACCTGCACGGCCCGAGGACGGAGGGGGGTGAGCCCCTCCCTCCCGGCACGCGGGGGCGCTCCGCCTCCTGCCCGTGTCCACCCCTGCTCCCTTCCCCCCGTTACCGTCTCCTCAAAGGAGCATTTCATGAGCGGTCCCGTATCCTGGCGGTTGACCCCGTGTCGCGTGATGGCCATTAAGTGGCCACGACAGGTCATGGTATCACACAGGAGAGCCAAGTGGCGGTAGTTGACGTAGGAACCGTCGAAGGAGATGACGTGATAGAGCTCTCGCTCCAGGGCCTTCCGCACGGCCTCGATGCCCAGCACCTGGTACGGGGTGGGGGTGAAGGGTCAAGACCAAGGGGCTGTGCACTCCCCCTGCCCCCGGATCCAGAGGGGCAGTTGGGAGTCGGTGCGGCCCGGACTTAATGGTCGCCTCGGGGACCGAGAACCCCAAGCGAGGAGATAGCGTGCGGGAGCTCCCGGGAAGCGGCTCACCGTGAAGATCTCCACGATGTCGTTGGACGTGGTGCGCACAGGGTCCACGTCCTTCTCGCTCAGCACCCGCATCAGGCTCACACCGTCCGTCTCCAGGATCCACTCCTGCAGGGCCTTGAACTCCCCATCCTCCGTGATGATGATCTTCTTCTTATTGTCCGTCTGCGGCAGGTGCATGTACACCTGCGGGGGGAGGGGCGTGAGCTCACCGGGTGGGGGGGTGGGGGGGCGGGAGCTCACCCGGGGAGGGGCGGGGCTGACCTTGCTAATCTGCTCGATGCCCTGCAGGGTCATATCCGTCAGCATGTTGGACTCGATGCAGCGCAGGAACACGTCGTCGTCCATCTTGTCCACCACCTCTTCTTCCTGCACCAAGAGTGAGGCCAAGGTCGTAGAACCTGCGTGGCTTCCCGGGCTCACGCCAAACCGCAGCCCCCCGGGGTCTACGGTCCAGCCAGGCACCAGACCTGCCGTCCTCCATCACCCTGACGTTACCTTTTACCATGGTTTGCTGATCCTGCTAAAAGAATCCTAAGGAAAAGCATCCGTACTCCACGCCCGACACAACTTCCGTGTGTGTGTGTGTGTGTGTGTGTGTCTGTGCGCATGTGCCCCCACGACTGTAACCGTACACAGGGCCCCTCCCTCTGCCTTAATGGGCCTATTTGCCCAGGCCACGACTTCCTGGACTAATGAGCTCGTCCACGGAAACATGTGGCGTAAGCTGTCTAGACACATCAAAACCCGGGTGTCTGCTCTCCGACAGTTCAACGGTAAGTTCGGAGCTTGTGTTACTGACGCACCAGGCACCCCACCTGCCCAGCGGTATTTTTGGGGCCGTGCTCAGGAGTGACGTCACCGGTCCAATGTTTCCTTGGGTCCTGTGACACCTGCTGTCACACCACTTCCCATAGGACACGGCAATTCTGCTGTGAACCTGTCCCCAGCTCTGCCCCCCAGTGGCTCCCCGACTTCGACACCATGTGTCTTTTCGAAAGGGCCGCAACCTCAGTTTTCAAAGGTTTTTGCTACTAAAAGTTCGGAACCCCCTGCGAGCCCCAAGCCCATCCCACGCCAGCTGGGGCGCCCAGGCCCTCAGCCTGCTTCCGCTTGAGCTTCGCTGGTCCCGGGCGGGGCTCCGCGGCGTCCGACACTACCGATCTGACGTGATCTGACGCCCTCGCCCCCTCGGGGGTCCGTTACCTCTTGCATCTTGTTCTCATCGCTGTTCATGATGCGGATCCGGAGCACCAGCTTCTCCGCGTTGTCGTCGTTAAAGATGCAATTCAGATCGTCACCAAAGCCTGGTGGGGAGGGGGGCCGTGAGAAAGGCGGCCGGGACCCTGCCCGGTCATGGTCACCTGCAGCTCTGCTCCCTCTCCCTCTCACAGAACCCTCCAGAAGGAGGGGGCACACGGCACACGGAAGGCAGCAATGGGGGTGGGGCACGGGGAAGACGGGGAGTCCTGCCTGGGAGCTGAACCCGCCCCTCCCCGCCTCACCGGCATTGATCTTTTCGGCGATCTGCTCCATGGTCAGCTTCCGGTCCGTCATGTGCTTCCGGTCCAGCTCTACCCGCAGCAGCCAGGGGGAGATCCGGGCCACGTCGAAGTCAGGCATCTCGTAGTACACGTTCACCCACTCCTGGTCCTCGGCCACCACCGTGCTCTGGGGGTCGGGGTCGTAGTAGATGGCGGTGTTGGCGGTCACCTTCCTCAAGGTCGTGTGCTCCAGGCGGCACAGAATGTCCTGGGGCGGAGAGGGACTGATGACGTGGGCAGGTGGGTGGCTCCCAAGGCCCCTCCAAGCCCCCCGACGTAGAGAGGATTTCTTCCAGGCCGAGCGTCTCCTCCTTTCCCTGCTGCCAGGAAGCCCAGCGGCCCAGCCCTACCTTGGCCCTCTCGGCGTCCCGAGCCGACTGGCCCAGCAGGAAGACAGTGAGCGAAGGGGTCTTCGGCTTCTTGGAGATGTTGATGAGCTCCTTGAGCCGCGGCACGCCCAGCGTCACGTTCTTGGCGGACACACCGGCGTAGTGGAAGGTGTTCAAGGTCATCTGGGTGGCGGGTTCTCCGAGGGACTGTGCGGCCAGGGCTCCCACCATCTCCCCGGGGTGGGCCTGCAGGGTAGGAAAAGCCGGCCTCAGAAACCGCAAAGCCCTGCCTGCTGGCGGAGAACGAGACGCGGGCGGGGCGGGGACAGAGGCGTCTGCCCGAGGCAGAGCTCGGCGAAGTGCTGCCCGCACCTCCCTGCCTCGCCTCCCTCCCTCGGTGCTTCAAGTGACACACATCTGCCCCTGAGGGGTGCACGCCCGGGAAAGGGCGCTCTACCATCTGAAATCCTCACGTCTAAAGTATGCCAACGTTACAGGCTAAGTGTTCGTTTCCTACCAGTCTTCCACGTGGGAGTTCTCTACAGCGTCATCTTCGTCGAAGTTACGAGCACAGAACCTGAAGCAACGTAACCTCTCCCTGAGCACCGTACAGTACGCAGCCTTTCCAGGCCGACTTCTTGTGCTCAGTGACCCATATCTAAAGGGCCCTGCTGTCTTCTGATGGCTCGGCACCCCACGACGGTCACACAGCCCTCCTCCTCTGTGCGGATTTAGCAGCTGGGGTTAGCCTGCAGCAGACGGACGTTCGGCTTGGCAGGTCGGAACTGTGGGGCCGTGAGCATCCGTGTCCAGATTCTGGGGGCACACACTTCCCTGTCTGTCGGGTACCTCCTCGCGGGGCCGTTGGTTCAGATGGGGGCTCTGTGTCCAAGCCGGAGAGGAGCAGCAGGCCCTGACCCCCAGCAGCCGTTCGGGAGACTTCGGGTTCCTCCACATCCGCGCCCGCAGCCCCTCGACTCCCCGCTGCAGCTGTCCGAGACCCCCGGGGCACGAGGCGCAGGCTCGCCGTGGCTTTCCTCCGCGCTTCCCTGACGGCTGAGGACAGCTACCATCGTTTTCATGTGTTTGCCGGTCGCGTACGTGCACTCCGGGGGAAGTGTCTGCTCGAATCCATTGTCGTGACTCTCAATAGTCCTTTATGCACGTTTTAGCCACAACTCTTACCACGGGCGTGATCTGCGAATCTTCCTCCAGCTCTGGATCATCTTCTCGCTTTCTTGCTGGTGTCCTCTGAGGCACGAGTTTCGAATTTAGATGAAGTCCAATCTTTTGTTGCGCTCATGCTTTTGGTGTCCTACCCAAGACTCCATGGCCTAATCAAAGGTCATGAACACTTACCATTGTATTTTCAAGACTCTGACGGTTCGAGGTCACATACTCAGGTCTCTTATGCACTGGTAAGTAACTCTGTACACGGTGTGAGGTAGGGGTCCGTCGCTCTTCTGCACGTGGGCATCCAGTTCTCCCGGCACCATTTGTCAGAAGGACTATTTTTCCTACTCAACTGACACAGCACTCTTGTCAAAGATCACATGACATGTGAGGTTTCTATTTCCAGACTCTCAATTCTGTTCCATTCACCCATAAACACACCCTTAAACGACGCCCATGCTGTCCTGACAAGTGCAGCTCTGTGGTGAGTTTCCAGGTCAGGAAGCGTGAATCCTCCAACCTTGTTCTTTTTAGAAACTATCTGGCTGCTCATATTTCATACAAGTTTTAGGATCAGCTCATAAATTTCTGGAAACAAGACGCTGGAATTTAACAAGGACAGGGTCGGATCTCTGGATGCCTTTAGGGGTTGCCGACGCTGAATAGCCTAAGACTCGTGACCCACGAACGCAGAGGTCCCTCCGTTCACTTGTCTGCTTTCTTGCCGTCACGTTTCGCAGCGTTCTCCGATGCGTGTTCCTTATTTAATTTACAAAACTGGATTTATGTCAGATACATTCAGAGTATCCCTGTAATTGTAACGCTCCTCTCTTCACACTGCCCTGTAAAATTCTCACTTAAAGACAGTGACGGTGAGGCACGTGGGTGGCTTAGTGGGTTAAGCGTCAACTCTTTACTTCTGCTCAGGTCACGATCTCACAACTGTGAGTCTGAGCCTCACAGCAGCCCTGCTTGGGATTCTCTCTCTCTGCCCCTCCCCTACTCATGCCGTGCCTATAAATAAAGTCAAACAACCAACCCACCACTGATGGTATATTGAGTTCCTCTCCTACTCACTCCCCCCAATTCCCGACCTCCATCTAAACTGGAACTCGGCACACGGCAGGCACTTTAAGAAAATAAAGAATAAGCCTCGGATTTTATATCACGGCCACACGGCTTCTCTCCCCTACAACTGCCTGTCCCAGGGCAGTCACTCCATCTCTCCAGGGCCCAGCTCTCCCGCCTGCAACACGGGGCTAAGTCGCTCTGTGGTCTCGAGCCGCTGGGACCGGGGCACAGAGCCCCGAGCAGGCCCTCCATGAACAAGCCCTCTCGTGAGGCCACAGGGGCAAGGGCAGGGCAGGCAGCGCTCAGAGCCCGGACCCGTCGCCAGGTTAGAGGAGAAAAGCAAGGCTGAGAACACCACTCACGATGGCTTGGTTGAACTTGGACTCGATCTCCCCGAGCAGCCAGTCGAAGGCCTCCCCGCTGAGCCGGAACTCCTCGGCCATGCGGCGGGAGCACAGCGTGGAGCGCAGGTGGATGTTGAAGAGCAGCGTGGCGTTCTCCTGAGCTTGGCGGCTCAGGGGGTCCTCCCCGTTCACAATCACGAGCTTCTTGCTCAGCTCCTTGACGCCTGGAGCGGCCACGGGAGGTAAAGAAGTTGTAGACCTGGCCCAGCGCCCTGCTGCCCCCCGGCCTGGCCCGGAGACCCCGAGCAGCTACTCACCCTCCACGACCTTGATGGGGTGCAGGTCGGAGGGAAGGCGAGGGTTGATGTGGAAGATCTTCTGGGCGTTCCAGATCATGCGGAGCAGGTTGCAGGGGAGGACCACCTGTGGGAGGACGGACGGCAGTGAAGACCCCGAGCCGGCACAGCCCCGTGGGGGCAGCCGCCGGCCGCCCGGCCTTGCCGCCCCCGCGCACCTTGCTGTCGCCGGTCGGGAAGATGACCCTGAGCACCTCCCGGTCCTCCCGCATCCGCTCGAACTCGCGCTCCAGCTCGTTCTGGATGTGGGCGTTGCTCAGCACGTCCTTGACCAGGTCCTCCTGCAGGGTCCGCCGCAGCGCCCTCTCGTTGGTGTAATCGAAGCGGAACCTGCAGACGGCAGGAGGGCGTCAGGGGCAGGCGGGCCCGGGGCCTGATCCCCGCCGGGGCACTGGGGCCCCCGAAGGCAGGGAGGGGAGCCCCCCGGGAGGCGGAACCAGCCCCCGCCGCCTCCTCACTTCTTCTCAAAGGCCTTGTTGGACGGCTTGAGGGTGGCCAGGTTCTGGAACTCGACGCTCTCGCCGGCCAGCCCGTCCTCGCCGTAGCGGAGCTGCACCACCTGGTTGATGGAGTTGCGCACGGTGGCGTCGTACTTCACCATCACCGACTCCATGGACTTGATGAGCCGCCGCTGGATGTACCCTGCGGGGAGGTCACCAGGCGTGAGCGGTGGCACGAGACCAACACGCGGCCCGAAGGGCCTCTCTCAGGACGGGCCCTGCCAGCCGCTCCGGGCCTCAGCCCACCCGGACCTCAGCCGGGCCAGCCGGTAGCCCCGGGTCCCCGAGGCCTCTCCACAGAAGCCGTGCCTCCCACCCGCCGGAACCGGGCCCGGAAGAGTCCCCCGGGGACCAGCCCCTGCGTGATGGGCCTCAAGAGGGACCTGAGCCCCTCCCCTGCGCCACAGAGGGCTGTGGGGCCGTCACACGAGGGCACCCCCCCCCGCCCCCAGCTGTGGCTGCTGGTCCCTCCACGAGGGACACCCCACACGTCCGGGAGAACGCCCAGCCCCACCCCGAGCCGCGCACACCGGCCCGAAGGCCTCACCAGTCTCGGCGGTCTTGACGGCGGTGTCGATGAGGCCCTCACGGCCGCCCATGGCGTGGAAGAAGAACTCGGTGGGCGTGAGGCCGGCCAGGTAGGAGTTCTCCACGAAGCCGCGGCTCTCGGGCCCGTAGTCGTCCTTGATGAAGTGCGGCAGCGTCCGGTGCTTGAAGCCGAATGGGATCCGCTTGCCCTCCACGTTCTGCTGCCCCACGACGGCGATGACCTGGGGGCGGAGGACGGGTGCACCTGACTCCCGCCGCGCCCGCAGCGGGGGGTGCCCCTCCACTCCCCACCTTCTCCACGGCCCAGGATCTGGGAAGACGGGGCTCCCCACCTGGGAGATGTTAATCTTGGAACCTTTGGCCCCAGACACGACCATAGACTTGAAGTTGTTGTACTCCGAGAGGGACTTCTGGGCGGAGGAGCCGGTCTTGTCTCGGGCGTCGTTGAGAATGCGGTTCACCTGGTTCTCAAAGGTCTGGCGCAGAGTGTTCCCCGGCGTCGGCTCCAGCTCGTTGTTGTGCGCCTTCTCGATGACCTGGGCACCAGGCGGCGGCAGAGCTCAGCGCCCGCCCCGCCCCGCCCCGCCCCGCCCCCGCCTCGCGGTGTTCAGCGTCTCTGAGCGCCCCGCCCACCTCTATCACGTCCTGCTTGGCCTTCTTGATCGTGTTCTGAATGTCCTGGTAAGTTTTAGAGTCCGCGATGGAGTCCCCAATGCCAATGGTATGACCTAGGCACGAGGAGAAGCATCATCAACACCCTGTTCAGGCTCCCGGAAGACCTGGGATGAAATCCCAGCCAAGAGGGTTGGCGGCAGGGCCCCACATCCAAGCAGGAACGAGACAAGGCTGGAGGCAGGGCAGTAAGGAGAGGAGAGGGAGGCTTCAGAGAGCAGCTCTGCTGGAACCCTCCACTCACCCTCGATGAGCAGCCAGTTGTTAATGACGGTCTGAATGTTGGAGTAGAAGAGGCGCGTGATGTCGTGGCCCATCTCGAGGTACGAGATGTGGACCAGCGAGCCGGCGGAGGTGCCCAGCGACTTCTTGCACAGGATGCCCATGATCAGCTCCCCGTTCTCCACCACCACCTGCGCACAAAGCACCCTCTCGAGGCCCCCGTGGTGGCTCCCGTGTCCACAACGCTTTTCAGTCAGAAGGCCAAGAAGACACATGGCCGCCAGGTCCACATGCCGTTCCCACGCGTGCAGAGACTGGGTCCTACCTTGGTGTCCCCGGGAGAGATGTGCTTGTAGGGACCACTGTCCTCGTCGTCGGGGTGGGTGCTGTGGGTGCGGATGCAGTTGATGTGGCCCGGGATGATGAGGGAGAAGACCTGCTTGCCCGTCCACAGCGGCCGGGGCTTCAGGATGGCCGGCTGGGGGACCTTCCCGTCCCACGTGGACAGGAACATCAGGAGGTTCATCACCTCGCCCTGGGACGGAAGAGCAGGCAGACAGACTTCAGGGCTGTGGCCCCGCCTCTCGGGAACGCCACCTGCCCAAGGCGACAGCCAGATTCTGGAGGCAAAGAGACGCCAGGAAAAGTGTCTTCCAAAATTTTAATTCCCGGTGAATTATGACAGCAAGATTTGGGGCTTTTCTTATTTTAAACAAGAAATACAAGTTACTTAAATAATTAGGAAGTAACTGGGGCGCCTGGCAGCTCAGTGAACTGTCGACTTCGGCTCCGGTCATGACCTCACGGTTCCTGAGTTCACGCCCTCCACTGGGCTCTCTACAGTCAGTGTGGAGCCTGCTTAGGATGCTGTCTCCTCTCTGCCCCTCCCCCGCTCACGCTCTCCTTTGCTCTCAAAAATAAACAAAATGGAAGAGAGAGTTAAAGCCATAAACATTTTGGCCCATGATTTTCTTCACCCCTTTTCTTTCTGCCTCACAGGGAGGTCAGCGTGAAGCAAGCCAAGGCCAAAGTCCTAGCTCCGCCTCCCAATCATCCCCTCGCCGCCCTGGGGCCCCTCTGCTGGAGCCGGGCTCCCTCCCCAGGGGCACACACCCGCTCCAAGAAGACGTCTCTCTTTGTGAATTTGCGCACTGCGGTGAGCGTGTCCTGCACGATGCCCATGACGGGGCGATTGCTCTGGGGGGTGACAATCATGCGCGGCACCATGGCGAGCTCCTGGATCTCCGCCCGGGTCTCCAGAGACTGCGGCAGGTGCAGATTCATCTCATCCCCGTCGAAGTCGGCATTGTACGGGGTCGTCACGCTGCAGGACAGACGGAAGCCGGAGTCAGGAGGACACCCGCAGGGAGGCGTCATGGAGCCGCTGGGCCCCGGCCTGCCTCCCTCAGCCAGGGCGCTGACCTCAGATTCAAGCGGAAAGTCGACCAGGGCAGGATGCGGACCCGATGCCCCATCATGGACATTTTGTGCAAGGTCGGCTGCCGGTTGAAGATGACGATGTCCCCGTCACACATGTGCCGCTCCACCTGTTGGGGGAGGTGCGGACAAGTCAGAGAAGGGGCTGTGCGAGGGGGGAAAAGGCGGGGCCTGCGATGCTCTGTAGAAGAAGATGGGCGATCGGTGGTGTTACTTCCACACGGAACACGTATCAGCCTCCTGCTTCGGGCCAGAAGCCGGGTTATCAGCGATGACGGTGTCAGTTACCCAACAGCCCCCCGGGAACAAGGTGTGAGGGAAAGCTCCGAAATGCTGGGCACGAAGCTGTCTGTTCCGCTCCTGCCCCGGGTCTCCCTCCCCTGCCACAGACACCCCTCGTGCCGTACTTGGGTTCACGCGACCCCACCCCCCCACCGGCTGCGGCCGGCAGCCCGGCTCTACTAGGAGGCAGCGGTCTCCAAGCATCTCCACACACCTCGGTCCTAACCAACAGGACAGCCTCAGATGCCGCCCCCCCGCCCCCAGCTAACCCCCTGCCAGAGCGCTTCCTGCCAGAGCGCTTCCTGCTCGCTTCCTGGCTGCCACGTGCCTTGTAGCCGGTCTGCAAGTGAAGGTCGCTAGGCTTGGGGTGGAACCGCAGGTCGATACGGTCGCCGTTGTCCCGGATGATGTACTTGGCCCCCGGGTACTGGCTGTTGCCCCTGCGCACCAGCTCCTGGAGCCTAAGGACAGACGCACGATGACCAGGGGCCTCCTGGGGCCCCCCTGCCTCGCTCAACTGGAAGCCCTGAACGCCGGTGCGCCCTCTCGGTCCAAGCCCACTCCCCTCAACGTCCACAGCCCTCCAGGCAGGCCCCCGCCGCGAAGCCCACCTGTCAATGTTGAAGGGCGTGACGATTTCCGCGAACGTCATGTTGGCGGCGATGGAGCGGGGCACGCCGACCTGGTCGATGGAGAGGTTGGGGTCGGGGGTGATGACGGTGCGGGCTGAGAAGTCTACGCGCTTGCCCATCAGGTTCCCCCGGACGCGGCCTTCCTTGCCCTTCAGCCTCTGCTTCAGGGACTTGAGGGGGCGGCCGGACTTCTGCATGGCCTGTGAGGACACAAGGGGCGGCAGCCGCGGTCAGCGGTCAGCGCGGCCCCTCCTCCGGGGGCCGGGCGGGGGCGGGGCGCGGGGCGGGGCCTCACCCGGGGCAGGCCGGGCAGCTCATTGTCCACCATGGTGGCCACGTGGAACTGGAGGAGCTTCACGTCCTCGGCGATGACGTGCGCCGCAGCCCCGTTCTGCTCGTTGCGCCGCAGCTGGTTGTTGATCTTCACGATGTCGGCGAGCTTGTGCGTCAGGTCGTCCTGCGGCAGGAAGGCGGCTCGGTCACGCCGGCGCGTGGGGCTCCCTCACCCCCTCACCCCCGGCACAGAGGCACCTTTGTGACCGTCAGCGTGTTAAGGGCCCCGACGAAAGGCGCGCGGCGAGCGAGTCGCCCCTGCGCACCCGCCCCCGGGCCGCTGACCTGGTTGCGGGCCGAGCCCTGCATCACGACGGCGGGCCGCACGGACAGCGGGGGCACGGGCAGCACGGTGACGATCATCCACTCGGGCCGCGCGTAGCGGGGCTCCATGCCCAGCACGAAGCACTCCTCGTCGGAGATGCGCTTGAAGATCTCGTGCACGCGCTCGGGGCTCAGCAGGATCTTCTTCTCCTGCGAGTCCTCGTTCACGTGCTTCCACTCGGCGTACAGCTCGAGGCCGGAGCGCCGGATCCTGGGCTGGTAGCGGCCGCAGCCGCCGTGGCCCTTCCAGGCGGGGGGGGGGGACGCCGTCAGAGCCCAGGCTCACCTGCGCCCTTCCGGTGTCTTCCGCGGCCTCCCGC
>PJEM01021576.1:0-10956 GCA_004023845.1 Helogale parvula | reverse complement strand
CCTCCCCCCTCCCTCCGCGCCTCAGTCTCTCATCCAATGTCAGTCGCTCTGTGGAAAGTGTGTGCTCCTGTCCCCGGTGTCTGTGTGTCTCAGGTGCTACCGCCGGCCGTGCCCATACGTGTAAACGTGAGACGTCACGTGTGAACACCCCCCCCACCATGCATCTCAGGACCCCGGTGTCTTCTGAGTGGTCCGGAAATTGTCTCGACGGTGGAGAATGTTCCGGAATGATCTCCTAGGAACAGGCCCCGGTGCGTGCCACAAAACACGCCCCTCCCCGGACGCACGCCCCCAGGCGTGTTTGCACGGCCGTCCCCACACTTAGGGTGCCTGTGGTGTTGTCGGTGAGGCCGGGAGCCCCGGATGACACCCGGGGGTGGGGGGGTAATGCGCTGGGGGACGCCCGTTCCCCGCGCCGCCACACGGTGGCAGTGTGACCCACGGAAACGGGTCTGACACGATCCTGCAGCCTCCGGTTTTCCTGGGCTCCCTCCGCTCCTGTCTGCGGGGCTGCGGATGCTCGCTGGGCGCCGCCCACGCGTGTGCGGGGCGTCCGGTCCCCACGGCCCCGCGGACCTTCAGAGCTGCCGTGACAGACCCGCGGCCTCACCCCCGGGCGGAGACCGCTCGGCTCCGTGGTCATCGCCAGGGCCCGAGGGTGGGGGGGGACGCGGGGGGGGCACGACGGGGTGGGGGGGACTGGCCACGTGCTGGCCTCCAGGGTCCCCGCCCCTGCCGGCTCCGCCTCCCGCTGCTCCTTCCAGAAACTCCCACAAGTGGTTCATGTTCACGCAGAGTTTGAGAGGCTGCGAGGGTCCCGGGAAGCCGTCCGCGCGGATTTGCCGTCGTGGACACGGAGGCCGTGTGGGCGCCGCGGGCGGGTTCTCGGGTGGCAGCATAGACCCTGCTCCTCTCACTTCTAAGGGGATCGGCGTGGAACGTTCCAGAAGGGGCACGCACCCCTGCACTGCGGTGACACCGTCCTGGTCAGGGGCAGATGCACGGCCTGAGAGGCCTGTTGCCACGCCGACTGCACTCTGGGAGCACGGCGCTGGAGGCCGCCGAAGGTGGGGGGACACGGGTCAGCGCCTGCCCTTCCGTCGGAGGATGGCCCGCCCTCCACGCAGACTCCTTGTGAAAACACTGCGTTCGCTGCTGCCCAGGTCCCCCCGCGTCCCGTGGCCTCAGGTACCTCGGGAAGTGGGAACCGGCTTCCTGCCGCCCCAGCTCCGTCCCCGATGGCGCCCTGCGCGCGCTGCGTCCGCCTGGCGACCACGAGCCGCAGTTTCCGTCCGTCCCGTCGTGCCTGACGGGTCTCGCTCGGTGCGTGTCAGGGTCCGTCCGCGGGCAGCGGGTGTGAGAGCCGCGATCCCTTCCAGGCTGCGCAGGGCTCCCCGCACGCACGCGGCCTGCCGTCCGCCCTCGGCTAACCAGGTCCTGCCGCGGACGGCGGTGTGCACGGAGGAGGAGACCCCGCGGCCGTGGGCAGAGGCGGACCCCGGGGAGAGCCCAGGGCCAGGCGCCGGGTCCGTTCGCCGTGTAGAGGCCGCTAGGGGCCCCGCGGATCCTTCCTCTTTTCTGTCGCCCCCGGGGAGGCCCGTGCCTGCGCGTCCGGCCTGGGGCCGCGATTCTCAGAGGTTGGTGGCCTCAGCGCAGTGCAGCGCCCACCTCCTGGCTCCTGCCCCTTCTCCAGTGCGGCCGGGATGCGGGCACCAGCCGGCCGGGAAGCAGTGGACACTGGCGGCGGAGGCCCGCTCACGCCACATCCCGGTGACCGCCCGGCCAGCCCTCGCCGCGTCTGCTTCTGTGCGTTTGTCCAGCCGCTGAGGCTGGGTTTCAGCACCGACCCGCCCTGAGGGCCGAGACAGGACCTGCGTGGACGCTTCTTGAACGTAGAGCTGCAGTCACCAGACCAGAGCGGCGTGCAGACCGGAGGCGTGTCCCCAGGGCGTCCCCTCTCCCTGACGCTCGCCCAAGAAACGGGGTGAGCACGGGGCTCCACAAAGGCGAGGACATGAGGCCAGCGCAGAGGGGTCATGTGCCCTCCGCCCCGTCCTGGGCGCGAAGCAAGCCCCTGGGAGCCAGTTTGTCGAGAAGGCTCTGGCTCACGGCTTCTCGCTCCCCGGCAGGAAGGTGGCGTGAGCCCGGGAGTGGACCCCAGACCTGCACCTGCGCTGACCCTCCGGCCGCCAGGCTCACAGCGGACCGGCGGCTCCCTGCCCGGGGCCACAGTGCTCCGAGTGGCCGGTGAAGGTCAGGTTTGATCTCCTGTCTCCTCCGGACGCCAGGCCGTGCAGCTTTGGGGCTGGGATTGCGAGCTGGGTCCTCAGCAGCCTGTTGACCTTCTCCGTCCGCCATCTTCTGATGACCCCGCTTGGGTTTCTTCTGCTCTGGATGGAACGGTGCGTTTTCGCATTCTGTGCGAGCACCGCTGAGCCGCTGAGAGCAAAGGTGATTCCAGAAATCTCTGATAAAGGTTCTGAGCGTAGCCTGCAGGGCTGAATGAGGCAGGTTCTCGGGCAGAGGGCTTGTTTCCGTGCACGGTCAGGGAGGCCGGGGTCCGCGCTGCACAGGCCTCAGACTGAGGGGTGTACCGCTCACGGCCTCGTGGACACAGACCCACACCGATGGGAGAGCCCGTTTCCACGGACGCGTCCTGTTTCTAAGGCGGTACAGACACGTGTGTTTGGGGAACTGTTTTCCCAGGGGCTTCGGATCTTAGCGGTCGGAGCCAGCGGCTGACCGTGACGTCCTGCTGGGCCCACGGGGACGGCGGAGCCCCCTTCTGGGTGCGTCTGCTGCTCGGCCTTGGGTGCGGGGCATTGGCCACCAGCCCTCGTTATCCGGGTGGTGACAATAGTCACCATCTAGAGGACACCTCGCAGCTGGAAAGCGCTTCTGGAATTTCTCAGGGCGACACGGCTTCCAAGACACGAACCTCCGGTTCTGGTAACTGCTCACGATGTTTCACGTTTGGGTCCAACACTCGTCACGTGGAACCCACCGCTCACAGCAGACAATCCGGGGCATTTGGCACATTCACCACGTGGCAGCACCATCGCCTGTTTCTAGTTCCGGAAACTTCTCATGCCCCCCACAGGAGACCCCGTCCCCCTCAGCCGTCACAGCCACCCCTCCCCCAGCCCCGGGGAGGACTCGCCCGTTTCCTGTCTGTGGATTTGCTCTGCACGTTTTCTGTCCCCGGGACAGGACGGGTCTCTCCCGTGAGCCTCGCGGCCTCAGGGTCACTCACGGGAGAGCACGTGCCTCAGGCGTGTCCCTCTTCACGGCCGAGGGGCATTCCATCTGAGGACCGACCACAGTGCATGTGCTGTCCCCGCCGGGGCCGTTGGTTCCCTCTGCCTTCCCCTGACGGGAACACACGTGCGTTCACGTCTGTGCGCGGGAATCTGAGCCTGTTTCCCGTTCCGCCAGGGGCACGTCTGCGCGGGCTGCTGGGCCCCACGGGAACCCTGTACTCAACCGTGTGGCGCTCGCCGTCTGGACGCACGGCTGTCACATGCGCCTCAAGGCTCCTGGACGGCTCGCAGGCAGGTTTGGGAACTCGCCGGACCCACAGGCGCCCCCCTTCACCCTCCTCATTGGCCCGGCTCGTCCTGAAATCGCCCACCTGGGCCCTGCAGTTAGCGGGTACACGGGACGCGGAGCTCCGCGTGCTGCTCGCGGACCTGGCGCGCGCGGCCCGTGCTCTGCTCCCGAGGCGTGTTTTGTGGGATTCTAGACCTGCCCTGTGCGGCGGGACCTGGACATTTTCGGCATCTCCAGTGCAGTTAGGGCGAGGGACTGTGGTTCCCGGCCGGGGGCTGCCCTCAGGACCCCAGCAAACGGGTTCACGCCTCTGGTTCTGCGCGGGGTGCGGGTGCAGGGGGAGCTGGAACCCGGGGTCACGGCGGACAGCCCAACCCTCTGTCTGCCTTCACGGGTCGCCCCGGGCTTCTTTCTGGATGACACTGGCCAACCCGGGGCTCGCCAACCCGCCGGCCCCCTAGCACCCCTCCTGAGAACCCCCCGGAACTCCGGGTTCATGTGGCTGATTTCCACTTACACTGACCACATCGGACTAAACTACAAGGTGCCATATTCCTGGGAAAGCGGAAAAACAGAAGACATTTAAAGATAGCTGTCCACTTGGGGCCCCCGGGGGGCTCACCTGGTTGAGCGTCCGACGGCGGCTCAGGTCATTATCTTGTGGTTCATGAGTCCAAGCCCCGCATCGGGTTCTCAGCACGGAGCCTGGAGCCTGATCTGGATTCTGTGTCTCCCTCTCTCTCTGCCCCTCCGCCACTCACGCTCTGTCTCTGTCTGTCTCTCAAAAATAACAAATAAATGTTAAAAACTGTCAGTTTATTTAACTACAACGATAATAAACCCATAACGTGTTCACAGCAGTAAAAATAATGTAGTGAAAACACCTGCTCTGTCTGGATCTTTCCATGCATGTCGTTTAGTGTGATGGACAGAAGCCGTGAACCCCTGTCTGCTTCCAAACTCCACCTGTGGGGACCTGTTGTGGTTGGAGCTCTGAAAGGACCCACGCCTCCTGCAGGCACGGAGGCAAAAAAGGGTGAAGTCTTTCAATAGCTTTTTCACGTAATATTAGACGTTATTCTCTGATGCTCCGTCCCCTTGACAAGCGGGAGTCACTTAAAGGTGAGCGGTGGTGTGGACTCTGGAATCCCACCGGTGAGCGTCTGCGCTTTGTTAGCAGTCACTGGTCTGCCTTGGAGGTAAGAGGTGGTCCCAGCAGCATGAAGCCCATGGACGGCAGTGACTAGTGTCCCCCTGTATTCACATCCACTGGCACCTGCGAGTGGGGCCTGATTTGGAAACAGAGTCTTTGCAGACGTAACTGAAGCATCTGAGATGAGGTCCTTCTGGGTCAGGGTGGCCCTGAATCGCATGGCATGTGTGCTCATAACAGAAGGGGAGACACAGACAGAGAGCAGTAGCCACGTGAGGACGGAGGCAGAGACCGGAGGGACATGGCCACCAGCCCAGCGATGCCTGGAGCCCCAGACGCTGGAAGAGGCAGGAATGGCCCTCCCCTGGAGCCTCTGGAGGGAGCACAGCCCTGCCCTACCTGGATCTCAGGGGTCCTTCCCGGATCTCAGGGGTCCTGCCTGGATCTCAGCGGCTCTGCCTGGATCTCAGGGGTCCTGCCCCTCCTGGATCTCAGTGGTCCTGCCTGGGTCTCAGGGGCCCTGCCTGGATCTCAGGGCTCCTGCCTGGATCTCAGTGGCCCTATCTTGCCTGGATCTCAGGGGTCCTGCCTGGATCTCAGGGTGCTGCCTGGACTTCAGTGATCCTGCCTGGATCTCAGGGGTCCTGCCCTGCCTGGATCTCAGAGGTTCTGCCCCTGCCTGGATGTCAGTGGTCCTGCCCCCCTGGATCTCAGACTCTGGTCTCTGGAACGACCCTACCCCGGAACCTCGGGAGGAAATGAGGCCCCGGGTGACCTTGATTTCCACCAGCTCTAGTCCCTCGGGACCCTGCCTTGCTCCCTGCACGGACAAGCTCAGTTCTTCCTGTGGGAAAGCAGCACCCCGGGCGAGGAGGGTCACCTCCCGGCTCAGCCTGTGTGTGCGGGCACGCGGCGCTGCAGGAGCTGCCCGGGCCCCCGAGGGCCCTTCCTGGCAGGAAGGCGGCCATGTCCGTGTGCACCGTCCCCTGAGCCTCTTCATTCGGACGCAGGCCCCGCGCCCGGCGCCTGTGCGCGGGGCCCTCCAGATCCGTGTGCAAATGAGCGTCACCTGTGGTGTTCCTCCAGCGGCCCTTTGATGTGGGGTCTGACACTCGGAGGCGGTGAGGAAGAAAATAACTTTAAAAATTTTAAGGAACCTTAATTGAAGTTAACATAAAAGAAGACACACAGTGTTAATTGGTCTGTCTCAGGCATAATGCGGGCCCTGGAGACCGTGTCCCTTACCCCCTGCCAAAGTGTCAAGACTCACATCTTTAATTCAACACGCTTTGTATTAATTACCTCTGGATAAGGTAAGCTTTGATTGGGAGCCCTTTATGATGAAATTACTGTGCACGGGCGGCCTTAAGATAAATAAATTAGGGCGGAATTAGGGAGAAAAACTCTCTGTCCAACTGTGACGGGGAGGAACATTTGTGTGTCGAAGGCCTGATGACGGGGCCGTTTTCCGTGGGCGGAAACGCCCGCCATCGCCCTCCCCCACCCGGGGCGCTGGCCTGGGGCTGTGGGACCACTGAAGGGCTGTTTGCAGGGACTGGGCTGACGCGAGGCTGACCCCCATGCCAGTGTCTTCAGGCAGCGAAAATTTATTGTTTCCCAGTTTTAGAGGCCAGACCCGAAAATCTGTTGTTGGCTGACGACGAGGGGCAGGGAAATCAGGGACACACAGGAGAGGCCACGTGAAGATGGTGGCAGAGACACCGCCACAAGTCCAGGGACGCCTGGAACCGCAGAAGCTGGAAGAGGCAGGAAGGACCCTCCCCTGGAGCCTCTGGAGAGAGCACAGCCCTGCCCTGCCTGGATCTCAGGGGTCCTGCCTGGATCTCAGAGGCTCTGCCTGGATCTCAGGGTCCTGTCCTGCCTGGATCTCAGGGTCCTGCCTGGATCTCAGGGGCCCTGCCTGCATCTCAGGGGTCCTGCCCCTCCTGGATCTCCGGGGTCCTGCCTGGATCTCAGGGTCCTGTGTGGATCTCAGGGGTCCTGCCTGGATCTCAGTGATCCCATCCTCCTGGGTCTCCGGGGTCCTGCCTGGATCTCAGGGGCCCTGCCTGCATCTCAGGGGCCCTGCCTGCATCTCAGGGGTCCTGCCCCTCCTGGATCTCAGGGGTCCTGCCTGGATCTCAGGCTTCTGGTCTCCACAGCTGGGAGATGATAGTCCCGGTGGCTTTAACGTCACACTTGTTACATGAGTCCGGGATACGCTCCTGTCACGTACACCTCCACCGACCAGCTGGGGGCAGACGCCTACGTCCCTCCCTGTGCTCCTAGACACTCACGTGGACATGCGTGCCTCACGCTCATCAAGCGTCCCAGATACACACGTGAGAAGAAACTATAACATTTACGGCCACGTGTCCTTTGTACGTTACATTTATTTCCGCAACGTGGGGGGGGAATGAGCCCCACTTCCTCCCTGTAGGTCAGCGTGATTCCCCACGGCCTTGAAGGCGGCACTGAGGGCTTCTCGTGCCGACGGAGTTTTCCTGGGAGGTGCCGACTCGCCGCGCGGCGCTAGGAAACCAAACCCGCCCATTCTGCTCCTGATTTTATCTGCTTATGCAGAAAGCGTTTTCTGGTGGATAGCACTGGGGGCGAAGTACAGACCTGGATTCGGCCCAGAACGTTGGGTAATGTGTTTCTCTTCCAAACCCCACGTTGTCATAACAGCGCTTCTTGGCGTAAACTGGTTTTATTGATTTATTTATTTTTACTGTTTATTTTTGAGAGAGAGACAGCACGAGCGGGAGAGGGTCAGAGAGAGAGGGAGACACAGAACCGGAAGCAGCTCCAGGCTGCGAGCTGTCAGCACAGAGCCCGATGCAGGTGCTTGAACTCAGAGACTGTGAGATCCGGACCCGAGCCGAAGCCAGACGCCTAACCGACTGAGCCACCCAGGCGCCCTGAAACTCGTTTTATTTGTATTTCTTTTTAATTTCATATAGAGAGAAAGCGTGAGTAGGCGAAAGGGGCCGAGTGAGAGACAGGGACAGAGTCTCAAGGGGGCTCCACCTTGACCTTGGGGCTCCGTCCTTTGGGGATCACAACATGAGTCAAAATCACGAGTTGGAGGCTCAACCGACTGAGCCACCCAGGCGTCCCTAAACTGATCTTTTAGGTGTGAATTCCCGGAACTTATTGCTTTGCTGGGACCCAGCTGATGAGCCCGTTTTGGTGCGTCTGGACGCGTGAGTGAGTCTGGACATGCAAGGGGTGTTGACTGTTTGTGCCTCAGGAACGCTGCCGTGGAAATAATCTAGTCCCTCCGGGGGGTCATAAAACCGCTGTTTAGAAATGCGTTTATCCATTAGCGAACTTGCGAAGGAGACGATGATGCTAAAATTCTGCCGCGGAAGGGTGTGGGACGTCGATGCCATGGCGACCCAGGCAGCGTGAGAGGCCGCTGGTCTCCTGGCCCCACCTCCTCGGCCCGGGGCCACCAGCGCCCTTTGTTGGGTCTGTAACCCTGTCCCCCCGTGTGCCTGGTGCTGAGCACGGGACGATCTCCATCGCAGCGGGGCGCTCTCTGGCCGTGCAGGCCCCCGTTGGTCTGGGAGACTCGGGTCCCGGGCTCCGGGCTGGCGCCGCCGCGTTCCCGCAGGCGTGGCGTGGCCCCAAGGCGCCTTGTGTGGGCATCGCGCCCCAGAATCCCACGCAGTGCACACTCTCTCCCGGGGCATCCCCGCGGCCGGCGTCGCCCCGCTGGGGTGGGGGTCCCTGGCTTCTGACCGGGGGCGGGGAATGGGAGCGTCCAGGGTCCTGTGCCTGCCTGGGATTTCTGTGCACGTCCGGTCTGTATTCCTCACGCGCGGGAGCCGGGAGCGTGAGGCACGTTGGGTGTGGACGCCTGTGTGCTCAGCTCAGTAACGTGTAGGCGGCGCTCCGCCGGTGCCGGTGTGGGCCCGTCACAGCCTCATAACCAGTGCCCCGGATGGGGCGGCTTCCGCCACATTCCTGGTCCCCGGGTCCTGGAGGCTGGGGGGCTGGGATCCAGGCGTGACCTTCATATTCTGAGGCCTGGGACAGGACTTCAACCCAGGAATTTGGGGGGGGACACAATTCTGCACGAGGCAGAGACATGCAGTCCTCACGGCTCGTGTCGGGACTCAAGGGCGAAAACGAGAGCCCCCAGGGGGACAGACAGCAGTCACGGACAGCATGACACCCGCGTTAGCACCATGAGGCCACGCCCCTGGGTGGCTGGTGGCGGGGACCCTGGGATCAAACTTGGCCGGCCAGGTCGTGGCCTTGGTGAGTCTGGGGGCTGGCAGGGACATGACCAAGTGACACGGGAATTCGCGCTGGCTGTGAGGTTCAGAGGGGGCCTAAGCAGGGTGTCCTGGGGAGACCAATGGGCGGGTCTCATGGGTGTCGGCTTCCCGGAGCCCCCGCAGGCCTGGACTCCTCTGGGGTCGGGGGACAGTGCACACCTGCGTGTCCAGAAGGGCGGGCCAGTGTCCCTGGCACGTCTCTCCCTGCCCGGGCCGGGGTGGCCCCGCTGTCCGGGCCATGTGCTGGGATCTGGATGCGCCCGGTGTGTCTGTGAGCTCGGGTGGCCCCGGGTGGCCACCAGCGTGAGGCCCATTAGCATATGTCCCCAGCGCGGGGCCGGTAATTAGTGCTCATTAGTCTTTGCCAGCGCGGGCCTGTCTGGTCTGGGCTCTGGGTGCGTCAGAGCAGCCTTTTGATTCGGGGAGACTCGGGTCAGCGCGCAGGCACTAATGAGGCCGGGACGTCAGGAGCGATTCCCGGAGCCGGGAGCCAACTCCGAACGCACGCGGCCGGCTCCCGGGAGGAGGAGGCAGACGTGCCCAGGGTGCCCGGTGGGGCCCCACGGACACGGCCCAGGGCTGCCCTGCTCCTATGCCTGGTGCCTGGGCGCCGGTGCCTGCTGCAGGCGGCCCCCCGTGTGCACACCCCCCTTGACGACGGGGTTTGGCCATGAGTCACGCTGGAGCCGTTGGCCACATCGATGCCGGTGGGTGGAGACCAGCTCCTTGTGTGACTCCGCTCCCCGGGGCCGCCGGACTTTTAGGGGGGCACGCGGGCAGGGGGGGCATGAAGGGAGGGAAGGGAGGAGGCTGAAGGGAAAGAGAGACTTCGACGGGACGTCAACGCCCCAGGTCTTTTCAGAAACGGTGGAGCACGAGTGTCCAGGGTGGGAAATAGTCTGTTCCCGTGGAGGGAGCCCCTTGATAAAAAGTGAGGTCTCTTTCCCAGTGCACAGGGCGAGAAAGGCCGCCCCAGACGTATTTGTCTTTCAAAAAACTCTCGGGGAACAAACTCAAAGCTTTCTTCGCCTTGATGCTCTGTCTTTGGCTCAGTGTAACTTCCTGGGGCAGGCTGAGAGCTGGTGACTCCGTCAGGGCGCCCGCGGGCTTCTGCTGGGATCGGAGCAGGGTCCCTGTCCCCCTTCCCTGCATCAGGGGTGGGGACACGGGGAAGTCCGGAGTGGGAAGTGGGGGAGGAGACCCCCAGGCGTTGCAGGCAATTGCCGGACGAAGTCACGTTAACATTTCCCGTTTGGAAATACGCTTCGTTTCAACCTTCTCTTCCATCGGGCGTGCGGATCCCGTCGGGAGCAGGCACAGAGAAGTGGCAGAGAACCCGGGGACGTGGGCTGCGGGTTCTCTGCCCACAGTGTCAGCAGCCCGAACACCGAGTCACGTGTTTGGGTCGATGGGCGGGAAGTACCGAGTCCTCTCACCTCCTTGGAGGAGACCCCTCCCCCTGTGGTGTGACCTCGTGACGAGCTGGGCCCAGGACGACACACCTTCTCTGGGTCCTGGAGGCCACGGGCGGGCCCGGGGGGCTCACTCCCTGTCGCCCTCGCCCCTGCCCTCATGTCCACCCACCAGAGTCTACTCACCTTCACGGTCCGGCGAGGCCGAAGTCTGTGCCCCACCCAACTTCCTGTGAGCGAGTCCCACACCGGACCTTAGAGGGGCTGCGTTCGGAGGGGGTCTTTAAAGAGGGGATTAAGATAAAACGAGCTCAGTAGGGGAGCCCTGACCCCATAGGACCTGAGAAGAAGAGGAGGTCAGGGCCCAGACACAGAGAGGGACAACCTCGTGAGGACACAGGCAGAGCACAGTGTCCACACACAAAGGGGAGAGGTCTCGGGAGGAACCAGCCTGGGCTGGGCCCCGCCTGGATCTCAGATTCCCAGCCTCAGCCCTGCCTGGACCTCAGACTCTCAGCCTCACCCCTGCCTGGACCTCAGACCCCCCAGCCTC
>PJEM01021575.1:0-10956 GCA_004023845.1 Helogale parvula | reverse complement strand
TTCATCATATAGGTCTTTTACATCCTTGGTTAGGTTTACTCCTAGGTATTTGATGGTTTTTCGTGCAATCGTGAATGGGATCATTTTCTTAATTTCTCTTTCGGCTGCTTCGTTTTTGGTGTATAGGAATGCAACTGATTTCTGTACATTGATTTTGTACCCTGCGACTTTACTGAATTCATTGATCAATTCTAGAAGGTTTCTGGTGGAGTCGATTGGGTTTTCCATGTAGAGTATCATGTCATCTGCAAAAAGTGAAAGTTTGACTTCTTCCTTGCCAATTCTGATGCCTCTTAATTTCCTTTTGTTGTCTGATTGCTGACGCTAGGACTTCCAGCACTATGTTAAACAGCAGTGGTGAGAGTGGGCACCCCTGTTGTGTTCCTGATCTCAGGGGGAAAGCTCTCAGTTTTTCCCCATTGAGGATAATATTGGCTGTGGGCTTTTCATAAACTGCTTTTATTCGATTTCATAGATTTCTGCTGTTTATTGTTTCCTTCCTTCTGCTTGCTTTGGATTCAATTTATTCTTCTCTTTTTAGTTTCTTAAGGAGTAATATCAGATTTTTATTTGAGACTTTTCTTCTTTATTAATTTGTCTTAGTGTTTGAAATTTCATGTTTTTTTAAAGATTTTAATGTTTATTGATTTTTGAGAAGGGGGAGAGGGGCAGAGCAGCCTCCAAGGGAGCTGTCAGCACAGAGCCTTATGTGGGGCTTGCACCCATGAGCAGTGAGATCATGGCTTGGGCTAAAGTTGGATGCCTAACTGACTGAGACACCCAGGTGCCCCTAAACTTCATATTTGAATTTTTTATGTCTTTATTTTATTTTGAGAGACAGAGACAGAGTGTGAGTGGGGGAGGGGCAGAGAGAGAGGGAGACACAGAATCTGAAAAAGGCTCCAGGCTCTGAGCTGTCGTTACAGAGCCCAACATGGGCTCGAACTCACAGACTGTGAGATCATGACCTGAGTCAAAGTTGGACACTTAACCAACTGAGCCACCCAGGCACCCCATAAATTTCATATTTGTATTCAATGTTTTAATTTTCCTCTGAGCACGGCCTTAGCTTCATCCCACAGATTTTGATCTGTTCAGAATATTTTTAAATTTTCCGTAGCTAATTTCTATGTATCAATTTTTAAGTTCTTTGATTCCTGAGTTATCTCCATTCTGCTACTGAACCACTCTGTGGGGCTTTTTTTTTTCAATATTGTAAGATTTGAAGTCTAAGATACTCATTCGATTCTTCCTTACTTAATTCTTTCTTTTACTTATTTGCTGAAAAGTTTAATCTTTACCTTCATTTCAAGAGTGTTTGCCCTTACTTCATAAAAGTAAATATATAACAATTGCTTTAAAGTCTTTGTCAGATACCTCCAACATCTGGGTCATCTTGGGATTGGAATCTGTTGATTATATTTCCACGAAAATGGTTGAGATTTTCCCTGATTTTCTTTGTATGTGAGTAATATCAGTTAATATCCTGGACATTTTGAATATTTTGTTTGGAGTCTCTGGGTCCTGTTTAAGTCCTCTGGAAAATGCCAGTGTTTTGTTTTAGCAAGCAAGCAATCTGATTAGATTCAGAGTAGAACTCCTAATGCCCCTTTGCGTACAGTGGCTTCCATGTCAGTTTAGTTTTCAAAGCCTTTGCCGTGTTACTTGGGTCTGTCCCTATGTAAGCACTTCCTCGGTCTGGGACCTGAGAGGTGATTCACATTACAGTTTGGTTTCCCAAACATTTGCTGGGCTGCTTCAGGTCAGTTTCATGCATGTGCAACTCTGTGATGGGTCCAGGATTTGACACACAGACTTAGACGATCTCTTTGTTCAGTTCTCTTCTCCCTGTGGTATCACCCACACTCTCCATCAATAAGGGTGTACCTCTTCTGGTCCCATAGGTAGGAACCTGGATGTTTATCATCCCTGCCCGGTTTCACACTCTCTCTGAGTGCCGCAAGGACATAGCAGTGCAAAAACACCGGACCTGCAGGTCAGAGAGAAAGGTTTTCTTTCAGAGCCTTAGAAGTCTGTGTTTTAGATCTGAGGTTAATAGTGTTGGTGATTTCATGTACAGCCTCTTCTGCCACTATGGAAGTACAGCTTCACAACAGGGGCTTGCCTCAGAGGGCGATTGGGAGAGTGAAAAAGAGAGAAAATGAAGGGCCATTTCTTCCCCATGTAAAGGTCTTACTTCCTGGTGACTAGCAGAAACGTGAGGGTTTTTCTCAGAGCTTTTTCTGTCCTTACTTCCCGTACAATTTCAGGATGCAGTCTGCTCTCAGTTATAAACCAGAGGAAATGGTGAATTTGAAAAGAAACCAAGACAGAAAGAAAGAGGAGTTGGAAGGAAGAAGAAAAGAAGTAAGGAGGAAGGAAAGAAAGGAAGAAAGAAAGAAAAGAAATCTCTGTATCAGTCATTCCTCAAAATTTTACTTTTTTGCCCCAAAATGCCTACTATTATTTCCTCTTCAGAGCTCCAAGACAGCTGTTTGTGTATTTAGGGTGGAGTGAGCTTAATCCATGGCCGCCACTCAAAATTAATTTTGTCTATGAGCTACATATTTTCGTTTTATTCACTGACTATAGAATCTAACCACTGACTTGAAATTTAACCCCACTCTATTTTTTCTCTCTTATCACAGCAGCTGTTTTCAAAATATCATCAGATGTTGCTAACCATCATTTCTCTCACGTGAAAGCACTTAACGCTGCAAAAAGGTCTCACAAATAACAACATTGGGTCAGAATAAGAGCATGTGGTTTGGTGATGAAGAACTCGGGTCGAGTCCAGTTCTGCCACTAATCAGCCATGAGATGTTGAGGAAGTTCCTGAATCTCTCTGACCTGTGGTTTTCTGAACTGTAAAATAAGGATCATTACGCAAACCTCGTAAGATCATGGTGAGGATGAAGCCAGAGGACACATGTGTAGGGCCTGCCTAAACTAGACACTCAAGAAATGGCAACTATTTGTATTGTTAGGAATGGGTTTACATTGTTGTTTCTTTAGCCAATTTTTGGTCTAAAGACGCTCCTTTCCTTTGTAGTCTTGTTTCAGTGCTTGTTATCACAGTCACTGTCACCCCTCAATCACGATCATATCACACTGTGGATGAGGCCAGTCAGAAGCATCTTGAAAATAAAGATCTGTAAGAGACCTGTTTGTTTGTGTATTTGGTTGAGGTTGTATTATGACAGATGACGGTGACCCAACGATTAGCGAAACACAAGTGTCTTCTGAAGAAACATGTACGAGGGATCTGGCAATCCTGAATGAAAGAATCAAATAGTTATGGAAACATAAAGGAGGGTATGAGAATATGGCGACATATTTCACCTTTGGCAGAATTTTTTCAGCTCACTAGCTTTTTTTTTTTTTAATTGTATCTTGGACTCATTTATTTCTTTGTTCCCTGAAATATCCTGATAGCAATTCTTTTCTATTCATCAGTCCTCATTGTAAGTTTAAAAGCTTGTCGCTGCCTGGAATTTCTTTGTTGAAACTGAAGTAGCATTTTTCATAATTCAGCCTTTGGGGGAGGTGCTAATTATCTTTTTCCATTTGCTAATTGGTGGTCATACTATTCCTTTCTTTCCTTTCTGAATTTCTATTGCCTTTCTCATATCTGGCAGGTTATAACTTGCTTCAGCATTTGCTTCTTGAATTTTTCTTCTTGCTAGTTCTCTTGTTTACGAGCTTTAATGCTTGCCTGGGACTTTTTAATTGCACTCTATTTGAACACAAACGGCTTCTGAACTTTTTATTCTTCACATTTTTGCAATGATAATAAGTAGCAGAGTCAAATTTAACTAAAGAAGAATATCAAAAGTTCTCTAGAGCAGAACACCGAATAATACAGCATTTCATTAGTTTTCAACACCCACACTGGAAATCTCACTTGCTGATAATTCTTTTCCATTCCATTGCTATGGCTTCTGCATTCACAATGTCTGCCATTATTTCAAAAGTGCCAAAATAAAGCAATGATTCCTTCCACAGGGAGATGTAGAGCTGAAATGAGCTGACTGCTAAGAAAGGAAAATTACCAGTTACACTGACTGTTGAAATTCCATATCCACCAATAACCAAGTGTCTGCTTCCTATATGAGCACTTACTGTATACCTAGCAATGTACAAAAAAAAAAAAACGAGATATGTCCAAAGCTCCTCCCTTCTTTATACCATCCTTTGCTTCCTTTTCATTCTTGCCACCCAATTTTTATCTCAAGTACTCTCTCTTGAAAAGCATGACCCTTAAAAGCTTCTCAGGCTTAACTTTTCAGCCCACCAGCAATTGTAGGTACAAGGAATCCCAAAAGCCTGAAGAAGCAGGCCACCAGAGCCCCACTGTGTGGAGTGTGGTAATGTCACTCAGGTTTGTGAGGATTCTTGCTGAAATGGCCCAGGAGAAGTCCTCAGCTGTGGAGGAAATTACAATGCATCCTTCTGTTTGGGCTGAAGAGTCTGGAAATCTGCCCTAAAATGTTTATGCTATTCATTTTATTTTTTTTTTTAAGGATATTGTTGAGATGGTAGGAAGAGAAGTGAACACCTGGAGACAGACGTACATTAGCAAAACCTTCTGAACTGTGATCTGGGTTTATTGCTGTCTTTTGTATTTCCAAGATTTTTAAATGTTTTTAAGCAGCTAAGGAAAAATAGATCTTAAAATGACAATGCTGTATCAAAAATAAATTTCTAAAAAAATAATGAAAAAAAAAGTCTCTGTAACTGTCAAAAGCCTAACTAGAGATGTTTTCTTCCCAACGTGATGCAAGGGTTGGTCTTCAACCAACCCTTTTGTTGAAAACAAGTATAAAACTGAAAATGATATATGAAACAACTAATTTCTTTGCCTACAGGAAGTGCAGAACTGTGGTCCTTGAGTGAAGGGAAGTGAATGAGGGGAGACCCTCAAATGGCTTGGCACCTTCTAGACCACAACACGGGAGGTAGAACACTGTTGGATGCTGGCCATCTCTGAGAGCTGAGTGATGCAGATTAGAACTCAGATTCTGGGGGCTCCTGGGTAGCTCAGTCGGTTAAGCATCTGACTCTTGATTTTGGCTCCAGTCTTGATCTCATGGTTCATGGGATCAAGCCCCACACTGAGCTCTGTGCTGACAGTATGGAGCCTGCTTGTAATTCTCTTTCTACTTCTCTCTCTGCCCATCTCTGCCCTCTCAAAATAAATAAATAAACTTTTAAAAAAAAAAAACAACTTCAGATTCTGAATTGGCTAAGAAGGGCGGAAGCCAATTTGGCTGCTGAGTACTGTCCCATCCACTGTCAGGGCCTTCTTGACGCAATCTGTACATCAAGGTATAAAGGCTAAGCCTGAAGCCCTCAGGAGCAAGACTGGCCCCAAAACTCCCTACCTGCAAGGTTGGCCAAGGCTTGCTAGGACTTTACTAAAGTTTCACTTCTACCTTTAACTCATTTGCCCCCTTTCCCGATATAAGTGTTGATCACTAAGAGACATCTTTCACCCTCAAACCCAATCTCAGGATTTGCTTATAGAGAATCCAACCTGCCAAACTGGTAAATTCTACCATTTGAGGAAGATAAAATAATAATATTGCACACACTTCAAAAATAGAGGAGAGAGTACGTCTACTTTACATGGCCAGGGTGACCTGATACCCAAAGTCTAAGACATTATAAGAAACCTAAGATCAATATCCTCCAAAACACGGGTGTAAATTTTTAAAATTCTAAAACAAATCCAGTAACTAATAAAAAAAGAAAATATGTCATGACAAATGGGGTTTATCTAGAAATGCAAGATAGAACTTGTGGGGAGAAGCACTGGGTATTATATGGAAACCAATTTGACAATAAACTATTAAAAAAAAAGAATTACCATCTGAGAATCAATAAATGTGATCTATTGCATCACAAAATAAAAGAGTTAAAGCATGTGATCATTTCAAGAGATGCAGAAAAAGCTTTTGATAAATTTTAATATGGCTTCATGATAAAAACTCTCAGCAAAATAGAAAATACCCTTCATCTGATAAAGAGCATCTATGAAAAATCTAAAATAGCATGATATTAATGGTGAAAGAATGAGTTTCTTCCTTCTAATATCAAGAATGAAGTGAGGATGCCTAACATCACACTCCATCCAACATCATCCTGAAAGTTCTAGCCAGATCAATACAGCAACAGAAGGAAACAAAAGACAAAAAATCTTGAAAGATAGGAAGAAGTATGACAGACAACATGAATGAAATCCTAATAAATAAATAGAAAATATTATAACAATTGAATGAATTTAGTAAGATTGTAAAATACAAGGTCAATATACTAAAATCAAATATTGTTTATTTATACTAGGGCGCAAAAAAAAACCTGAAAAATATATTTTAAAACAACACAATTTACAATAACAAAAAAATACTAAAAATTTTAAGAATAAAAATTTTTGAAATAACTGGAGAGTTATCCTATATTCATGGGCTGGAAGACTTGATTTTATTAGGCTCTCATTTCTCCTCACATCAGTTCATAGCTTGAAAGCTATCTCAATCAGAATTCCAAGAGGATTTTTGTAATAAGCTGATTATAAAATTTATATAGGAATGCTAAGACATAGAATAACCCTATCAAACTTGCCAAAAAGATCAAAGTTTGAGAACTTACTCTACTTGATTTCATGATTTAGTATAAGGCTGTAGAAACCAAGACCACATGGTATTGATGAAAGGCTAGGCAAATAGGTCAACACAGCACAATCAGCTAGAGAGCCCAGAGACAGAACTTAATGGTGATTGATTTTGATCAAGCAGTCAAGGTAATTTGGTGAGGAAATGGCAACAGGAGGTGCTGGGACAATTAGAAACCGTATTGGAGGGATCTCAACTTTTAACTCAAACCACATAGAAAAATTAACTTGACATGCATTATTAGCCTATGCATAGATGCTAAAAGTCCAAAACTTCTGGAAGAAAACATATAAGAAAGTTTTCACAACCTTGAAATAGGAAAAGATTTCATAGACAGGACACTAAAAACAGAAAAAAAAAATTTGATAAATTAGCCTTGCATCAAAATTAAAATTTTCTCCCCTGTGCAAGGTATTGACAAAATATAAAATCAAGTTACACCCTGAAAGGAAATACATGCATTACAAATACCTGACAAAGAAATTATTTAAAGAACTCAGTATTGAAAATACTGACAATGAAATTTTTTAAAGGGCAAAACACTTGAACAGGCACTTCACAAGAGGATATAAAATGGCCCAGAAGCAAATGAAAAAAATACTATCTCATGGCTTTGATTTGCATTTTTCTAATGATTGGAAAAGGCAAATCAAAACCGTGATATAGCATTTCACGTGCACTAGGACGGCTAAAACAGAGAAGACAGATAATAGCTAGTGTTGGTTAGAATGTGGAGAAACTGCAGCCTTCAAACACTGATGATGGGAATGTAAAATGGCATATCCTTGTCCTCTGGAAAGCAATTTAGTAATTCCCCAAAATATTAAAGTGTATGATCCAACAATTACACTACTAGGTATATTCTGAAGAGAACTAGAGAACTATACCACAAAACTTATACTGGTGTAGCAGCATTTTCCTGACAGCCCCAAAGTAGAAACAACCTAAATGTCTGCCAACTGATTAATGGAAAAATAAAATGTGACATATCCATAACATGGAATATTGCATAGCCATAGAAAGGAATGAAATTCTGATACATGCTATAATGTAAACGAGCCTTGAAAATATTACACACTAAGTGAAAGAAACCAGACCCAGAATGCCACATATTATAAGATTCCATCTGCATGAAGTGTTCAGAATAGGCAGGACCAAATGGACAGAAGTAGATTGGCAATTGCCAGGAAGTGGGGAGAGGAGGAGATAGGGAGTCACTGCTGGTAGATAAGGGGCCTCTTTTGGGGGTGATGAAGGTGTTCTGGAATGAGACAGTGGTGATGGCTACGCAACATTGTGAATACACTAAACCTCACTAAAATGGACCTTTTAATGAATTTTATGTTGTGTGAATCGTATCTCAAAAAAGGTAGGTTTTTTTAGTAGTATAGAAACAGAATAATTGGCACAAATTCCCAGAACACTTCAGTCATTATCAAACTAGAGTTTCCATTAACTCCTTGCTAAAAGCCATTACTGACATGACTTAATTTTTGGAACGGAAAATATTGTCTCTATATCCAGAGAAATTATGTCTCTTCTCAACATCTCCTCCAGACAGACCAACAGTGGTCCTCTCCCACCCACACTTGAGGGAGAATAAGGCACGGTGTTACTTATGTAAACTCTGCCACAGTAAGAGGTTAATTCATTTTTGAGCCTTGACAAATCTGGATTTTAGTCTGCTTAATGCAAAATGCTTACAGTGTTTCTTTGTTCTAACACTTGTGTTTTTACTAGTGATGTTGGCATTTGCTTGTAGGATTCAATCACCAATTCAGCTACCAGACAGGTTTTAAAGGCTGTTCTGTTCCAGGGCTGACCGTTAAAATAGCTAACCATGTTTGTTTCCCAGAGGAAACATTTTAGCCTAGGAAAAAACTTCATATGAGAAGCAAATTTTTATTTTACAGTTTCTATGGAGATTGTTCAAATAATGTGAAGCTTAAGATCAACTTGACTTGAGTAACAGTATGTGAATATGCCTTTTAGTGAAACACGATTTGTTTTCATCTGTGATGTGACCTGAAAGACAAGGAAACACTGTGTGGAGAGAACATTAGGCCACAGTGATACTGGACCCCAGTTCTTCCATCTGTTACATATAGGGACTAAATAGTCGGTTTCAGGTTTAAAAACAATGGTCTAGTAATTAGGCTTCTCCATAGAAACAGAACCAATAGTATTTGGGGATGGTATTTGGCATTTGGATGAGGATGGGGGTATTATAAGGGTTTGGACAAGAGATTATGGAGGCAGAATGTTTCAATATCTCCAGTCAGCAAGATGAAGACCCGGAAGAGCTGATGGTGTACATTCCAGTCTGAAAGTCGGCAGACTCAAGATCCAAGAGCCAATGTTTCAATTTGAGTTTGAAGGCAAAGACCAGTATCTCAGCTCCAGACAGTCAGGCAAGAAGAGTTGTGTCTTACACATGGGAGAGTGAGCCTTTTTGTTCTATTCGGGTCTTCAACTGATTAGATGAGACCCACTCACATTACAGAAGGCAATCTGCTTTACTCTGTCTACTGATACAATGTTAATCTCATCCCAAAATATCCTCACAGGCACATTCAGCATAACATCTGAGCAAATACCTGTGCACCCTGTGGCTCAGTTACAAAATTAACTACCACAGCGGGGTAACTCTTTGTTCAAACTATATTTAATGCAGAAGTCAAATATGGAAAACAAATGAAAGGAGATGCTGCACATAAGGAAGATTTGTGGTAGGGTCACCCTATCTCCTCATCCTGTGATGATCCCAATGGCACATGAGGAGTAGGAGGCAGGAGAGCCACATGTCCAACTGCCTATCTCTAAGGGAGCATTAGAAACCTAAAACATCCCGGGAAAAGGAAAGAGTTGTCAGTTTTATATCAGTATCCACCTTCCTATCACCCACGTGGGTTTTTTAGTTGAGCATAATGTCACTCTGAAGGAAAACTCTATAACCTAGGCACCCTCGTGACGGGGTGCTGGCCAAAAGGATGAGAATGAAGTAATGTGCGCCACTCTAGGTCATGGCCTGAAGAGGAAAGTGTGCACATCCTCCTTGCGCTTTCCCCATTCTAACCGGCTAGAATACAAACATGGTGGTGAGTCATTCTGCACCATATGGATGAAAACACCATCACACAGTTGGTGGGTCAAGAAGAGAGAAGAAGTCATGGTTCCCAGCGATCTTGCACACCAAAGCTGCTCTACCAGCACAGATATTTTCTGTGGGAGAGAAAGAAACTTTTATTTAATTTATGCCATTGCTATTTTGTGTTTCTGTTACATGTAATTGAAATTATATCCTAATAAGAAAATGAATCTATTGGAATTTCTCCAAGGGAGAATAATATGTATGTTTAGAAGGAATATTTGGAAAAGTGAGGTCCTTAATAAAGAGCATGCTTAATGGAGACATTTTACGTCTGGGAAGTAGGTGCTTTGGGTCAGTGCTAGACTGCTTGCTTACAGGGTGACTGATAATAACTACCAATGACTTTGTGACTTCGTCCACAAAGTATAAAGCTCAGTTTCTTCTCCAAATAAATTTAAACAAAGGTTTTAAAGATATCAGCCTGAAGAGGAACTAAAGTGCTAGCAGGTGCAAGTGACTATATTCCCCCATCCAATCGTGAGGGGCAGCTCTGCGGATTGGTTAGAACTCCTCTTTTTTTTAAAGTTTATTTATTTTCAGAGAGAGAGAGAGAGAGATGAGCAGAGAAAGAGAGAGAGAGAGAGAGAGAGAGAGAGAGATGGGCAGAGAGAGAGGGAGAGAGAGAATTCCAAGCAGGGTCTGTGCTGTCAGTGTAGAGCCAGACACAGAGCTCAATCCTATGAACTATGAGACCATGGCCTGAGCCAAAACCAAGAGTCAGATGCTTAACCAAGAGAGCCACTCACGCGCCCCCTGGGTTAGAACTCTTCTTAACAATCATTGGAGGATAGAGGTACCTCGGTGGCTTAGTCGGTTAAGCATCTGACTCTTGGTTACGGCTCAGGTCATGATCTCATGGTTCATGGATTGAAGCCTCACATCAGTCTTTTCACTGACAACAAGGAGCCCATTTGGGATCAATCAATCTCTCTCTCTCTCTCTCTCTCTCTCTCTCTCTCTCTCTTTCTCTCTGTCTCTCTCTCAAAATAAATAAATAAATAAATAAACAAACAAACAAACATTCTAAGAGGTTACAGGAGGATATAATTATTTTTTTTTTTAATTTTCAAGATTTTTTTAATAGTTTATTGTCAAATTAGTTTCCATATAACACCCAGTGCTTCTCCCCTC
>PJEM01021574.1:0-10955 GCA_004023845.1 Helogale parvula | reverse complement strand
GATCATGTGACTTAATTCCACCTCTGCTAAAAGGCTTAAAATGCTTTGGTGAGTAGTCTGAGATTCATAAATACACACTTCAACTCTTTCTCAAAGAATCATTAACCAGCTCCATCAAAACTGGAACTTGAGCAGTCAAGGAGAAAAGGAGCTGGCGAGAGAAACGTCTTGAATAAAATCTTACCACCAGTGTATATGACTTCTTGGCACCTCTTTCTTCCCCCCCCCCCCACCCCACAAGAGTTGGAGGATGAAGAAGTATTATTGTATAAGACACAAATCAATAAAACTAATCGTTGGAAAAGTACAGACTCTTTCCTCCTCACAAGGTAGGTTCCAAAAGAAAACAGTCGTGTTAAGTTGTAGAGGAACTTAAAACAGTATTGAAAAGGAAGACGCAACAAAGACGTAACCCTCACTGTTTTTTCCCAGAGGTCAGAGACGGGCTGGAAGGACCTGACGGTGTGTGGCTGTGATAATCAGTGGTAGCCCATTCCCAACTAAGGATTTTGAGAACCTATAATTTATTGAGTTCGTATCATACCTTTTCTATCTCGCTAACTCACCGGGTACTAATTCTCTGAGGCGTGGGACTAGCTTTTTATTCTACACGTAAGTCTTAAGCAGCTTTGGCTTGAGGATTTGGGGGTGGGGAGGGATGATGGAGAGAAATAAGATTAGGGTTCGGTCTTGGAACCAAGGAAACAGAAAGATAATGCCCCTGTGCTGTTTCTCTGGGCTTCACGCTTCTCAAGTAAGGCGGAAATTCAGGCCCTGCGACACACCTGTGGCCACAACAGTTCACGGAACGAAAGGGTCCCCCTCCTCCGCAGCGCGTTTATCAAATTCAGACTATCGTCCACATTCCTTCTTGCACAGCTCAGGCACACCTATGACGCGAGCCTCAGAGCAAATTCCACTCAGGAGATCCAGGAAGTACTGGCCTGGCCCTCCCTTCTAGAAAGGAAAGTCCAAGAGGGATGCCACACCCAGAGGAGGGGAGAGAGGACGTGACAATACCTCCAGGAATGCAGGGCCCACGCAGGTGTGTTGGCATCCACGAACTTCCTTTTGAAAAGGGCCTGATAAATCATGGATAACAGTAATAAAGCTCAGCCAACCCCCCCCCCCCCCAGGAGAATCGCTCACATTGAACTGGGGCCTGGCTACTGGGGAGAGGAGGGTGACAGCGGAGAATAAAGGTTCCTAGAGGCCATGACATGTTTTCTATTCGATGGTTCTGAAAGTGGGTTCCCTGGATGTCCCTGAGGCCACCTGATGGCCATCAGAAGGGGTGCTTTTGTGCTCCTGTGATTAAACGTTCTCAGTTTTAATTCTCATATGACGAATAGTAAAAGACATAACACATGTAAGCAAAATACTTGGGGGCCTCCACCACTTTTCAGAGTGTGAATGGGCCTTGAGATCCAACTGCGGAGCAGCCCCATCACCACACCACACCTCATTTCCAGCACATCTCGAGTCACACGGCAGGTGCTTTTGAACAGGAAAGGGAGGCGGCAGCCTTATTATTATTCTGCTCGGGATGGAATCCTTTCTATCAGTTCCTCTGCCGAAAATGGCCAGAGAAACCTTAAGTTCCCTCACAAACTCTTGGAGAACGGGAACTCCCTCCCCCACCGCCAGGGGGAAAGGCGGGCTTCTCACCTTGGAGCCTAGGTGGGGCCAAGTTAGCACGGGGCGACCGCACTCCCTCGGCAGCGGCACCCCGCAAAGGCCTATCTGGCTCAGGTGCCATGCTCCCTGCTCAACAGCGAGTTGATGCGGTCCCTGCCTCCTCATTGCTCTCCTTCTGGGGCGGGGCCAGATTGCTCCAAAAACATGGAAAAAACACCCAACCTGAAACCTGTCGCACAGGTGCTGGCAAGGAGGTACGAGGTGTCAGGAGGGATCCGAGGCAGGCAGACGATGAGGGGAAGACCCTGAGGACTCAGATGGAAGGAAGCACCCTAACCTCCAGGCCACCCCGCCTCCAGACCCAGGTGGGCGCAGAGGAGGGGGGGGGTTGAGGGTCTTCTCCCCACTTCCTGGGCATGGCCAGTGCTTAACAGCGTCCTTGTGAGAAGAGACTTGCTCCGGGGCATCTAGAGAGAAGGGTTCAGTCTTTCATCAGGGGCACACCTCCATCACTCCCCTCGCAGGAAGGAACGTTGTCCAGAAGCTGTCATTGGTGCAGACAGCGAATGGCCAAGAAAGGGCTGGAGGAGGGAGAGAAAGACCTCAGAGGTTAAAAATAAATAAACAAATACACAATAAGCAAAGGAGAAAGAAAGCCCTGGAGGGCAGGTCTTGCAGCCCTCAGGGAAGCCGGCGCTGAGGGCAGCCATCCTTGGTCCTCAGCTCTTTCCCTCCCTCCAGGCGCCCTCTCGACCTCGTGGGACCTGACGGATTGCAGAAAAACATCCCTATGGACAAAACCACGCCGGGAGAGCCCTGATGTTCTCCCCTAGTAACTGTTGCAGGGGCGGGAAAACTTTTATTTTGTAACCAAACTTGCAGCCAGGGCGCCTAAACGACCCCACTGGGAGGTGGAGGCACGCTGCCGCCAGCGGCAGCATCCCAAAGTGGCCGAGGGGCGGGGGACGGCGGGAACGGAGCAGCTCCGCCCGGCGGCTGCAACCGGCTGAGGCGCGCCATCCACCCCCGCGCCAGGCGCGCTCTCGCCGGGACTGGGCACTCAGGAACGTGCCTGCGCTTGCGCAAAAGGCCCACCCGCCCCAGGTCCTCTCCAGGTGCGCTCGCGCTTCCGGCCGACCTTCCCGAGGCGGAAACGCCAGAGCCCGCGCATGCGCTTTCTAGCTGCCCTACTAGGTCCGGGGCGGGGAGGACCAAAGCTTCAGGTGATCCCGCCCCTCCCTCGCAGCGCGGGGCCAATCGCACGGTGGTGGGCGGGATTTTTGAGAAGGCGGTCCGCCCACGCGCTTAGCGAGCCGTGTATCCATTGGCTGGCGGCGCGGGCGCAGGTGCGCGCTTCCTATTGGGTGTGGGCGGAGCGCGAGCCGCCGAGGCTTCTGCGGAGGCTGCAGGTGAGCGCGCGCACGCGCCGCCGCTCCGGCCAGGCTCGGGTTCGCGCGCGCGCGCGCGCGGGCTTGCGGAGGAAGCGGCCGAGAGCGAGACTGCGGCGCCTGTCGCCTCTGCTCCGCCCCCTCCTCCTCCTCCTCCGCCGTCGCGGCCGCCGCGGAGGCCCGGAGGGAGGGAGCCGCGTCCCCGCCCGCCGCGTCGCCAGTCGGACCCTTGGTCCCACCGCGTGAGGAGGCAGCCGAGCGGAGCTCTGCGCGGACACCCGGGCCGCGGCCGCCCTACTGCAGGTGCCTGTGAGGAGGTGCCCGGGCCACTGCCGCGTCCCCAGCCCGCCGGCCGCGCACTCGCTCCCTGCGCTCCCGAGGGGCGGCCCGGCCGGAGGAGGCCGCCGCGGGGCCCGGCCTCAGCATGAACCGCAGCCACCGGCACGGGGCGGGCAGCGGCTGCCTGGGCACCATGGAGGTGAAGAGCAAGGTGCGCGGGGCCGGGACTGGGCGGAGCCGCCGGCCGAGGGGGGCCGGGGGAGGGGGGCGGCCGGGGCGGCTTGGGGGGCCACCCGGTGTCTGCAACCGCGGGGGTGCGGCAGTGGGATCTGGAGGCCGCGGGGAGTAAACTTGCGGAGAAGGGGGCGAAGGTGGGGCTTGGGTCTGCCCCTAGCCCAGGTGGGAAGACCGGTGGAGCACTTCATCTCGTTCCTTAAATCTCATTCCTGTTCGGGGATGGGAGGCGTTTGAGCGCTGGGTGGCAGGAAATCTTTGGGGGCCGGGGGGGGGGGGGGGGGTCGGGCATTCTAGCTCCTGTCTATGAGTCAAAGGTATTTGGAACACGCGTGGCCACAAAATGTTACCCCTTTCTTTGTGGTTCAAGGGTGCATCGAGTTGGTGAAAGGGGGAGCCCAGTGAACTCAAGAGCCCTTTTAAAGTTTTAAAGCTTCCTGCTGGGGATTTTTCCAGCACTAACTTTGGTATGCGTTTAATCTGTAAAATGAACACTATCACCTTTCGTGTGAGTAGCGCTTTACGGTCGGAGGCTGGATGCTCTTTTCGTTCCACGGCGCTACCTTTTCACATCGAGTGTTTTCATTCTCGGGCGGACGGTCTGCCGGTCCGCTGAGCGTCCCGGCCCTGTCCACCGAATTCCTCAACGCCGAGGCTCCCCGAGCAGGGCCGCCTGTAGGGCTTAGTGGGAGAACGCTGTCCGAACGGGGGTTTGGGGCTGGAATCTGAAGGTGATCGGCGAGCACGGAACATGTGCAAGCAAGCGTTTCCATGCGTTTAAGACCCTCCCAGAAGAGCGTGATCTAATTCCTTCTCTGAGAAAACGGAGGGCTCAGAAAGGTGCCGACATCGCCCTGCTCTGCTTTGATGGCAAAACCCGAAAGTCTTTTTGCAGAGTAACTCTTAGCTCTGTAGGATGCACGTGTTTATGAGAACCTTTCAAATGGGGTTGAGGAAACCCAAACAGGTAACCAGCCTGGGAGAACGGGGCAGCGCGTATCAACTTCAAAAATAACCAGACGTCATTGAACGTAAGACTACTTAGGGCAAACACAGAATCAGGGAGTGGTTTTGAGTGAAGTAAAGGGAGCCTGTGGGGAGAATGGTTTTATTATCTAGAGTTGATAAGCCGAGTTCTTGTAGGTTGCTGTAACTGAGACCCTGACCTCAAGAATATTTACATTTATTTCTTAACATCACTTAAAAATGTTATTTGTGACTCAACTTCTGTATCAGGATAGGCAGTAGTTGCAGAAACCGTTCTTTAAGAAGAGTAGAAATGCCATTATGGCAGTTTAAGGAATATGCTGTTCCCCGTGTCCTCCATGGAACTGTCACAGCAAATTGGAGCGACAGGCTTAAGCTAAGGGTTAAGATGACTCCAGATCCACAGAGGTTGTCCTTGCGCTGCATAGTGGTGGTAGGGGTTCTGCGCCCAGCGGTTGAACTTTCTCAGGCATTTCTGGTATAAATCTAGGTTGCGTCTGTGGGAGTTGAGGTTAAGGAAAGAAAAACACTTATGACATTGCATAATTATAAAATTCAGTTTGTGGTCCTAATCTTGGTAGCAAGTCTTTACATTTTTTTATCCTATAGGAAAAATGAGTAGAGGTTCTAGGTGCACTGCTGAATACAATCAAATGGCAGTTTATCTCTTAGATTTGAAACCTGGAGCGTTTGGGGACTGGAATTTCAGGCTTTCTGCCCCTTCTGTGCTGTCCGCTGATCTGTGAATCTTTCCCACACTTAATGTCTATTACATGGTACATGTCTGACCTGCCAGGCGGCGCTGTCCGTGAACCATGCCTCCTGACCAGAGTCAAGGCGCTCTGAGAAGCCGCACCACATGAAGCGTGTTCCACCGTGTTCTTGGCGTTGATGATATAGATACAGTATTAGCTCCTGTTTTGAATGTGTCTGTGACACCTTGTGTTTTAAATAGATATTGCTGACACGTTTATTTTTAGTGGATTAAACTAAACACGTGTCCCCTTTATCATTTAAAAAATATTTGGACAGATGTTTGAAACCGTATTTCCCTTTATCACTGGTTTGGTGACATCAGAGCCTTTTACACAACTGCTCCTCCAGAGGCCGCAGCCACGACCAGGTGACCGAGCAGATCCACGTTCTGGCATCTCTGTCTTCTGCGTAGAAACCAGTGTCAGCTCTATGACCTTTGAGGAGCTAGGAAACGTTCTTAATCAGTAATGAAGGTGGTGTCCTTTAATCACCTTGGGACAGCTTCTGGGCTGTACATTTTCTAATTATTATTCGTGGGCCAACAATATTAAAATTAACTTTGCGTTTCTTGGATAAACTAACAGATGCTTCTTCCAGGGGAGAAGGCCAAATGCTGTGTGGCCAGGACAACGTAGACTGGGCTGAAAAACAGTTCTAAGAGTTCACAGAGTGGATAGTTGTTGATTGGGTCTTGATTTTTGTCTCTTAGTATTTCTCTTCATGTAGTTAAAAGGTTCTCTTGATCTGTTTTTCTGCAAGAAGCAGAACAGTTTCTCTTGTTTGGTTTTGTTTTCTGCTAACATTTGCAAAAGGGCACAGCCGCTGTGAAGCCATACAGTTTTTCATTGTTTTTATCATAACATTTAAGGAAGAGGAAAAATGTTAAGCAATAGATTTTCACCCAAAAGCTTTAGCAAAAACGTTGGAGCCCTAAAATGTTCCTTTGTTAGATGTGGCTCTCGTTCATGTGAGAAGTGATAACCCTGGCCCGAGTCGGAAAGCGCCAGCAGCTCTGCCCTAGGATACCAGAATAAAGCAGATGGGGGAGAAACTGTGACTTTTGATAACATCATAAGCCTCTCTCTGATATGAAGGGTGTTGCCCAGTTTTTATTTACTTTGAAACATGAAGGTGTGACTAAACTTTTTGAGAGTTTTAGGTATGAGTCACCTTATATTCTTGACAAATGTTGGTGTTTATGTTCCAGGAATGTGTTCTGGAAACTTTTTAAATTATTTATTAGAGGTAGGAGTCGGCTTTAGGGAGTTTTTAATTTAAAACTAGTGAGTGGGGTGGGTATTCGTGAAGCAGATGAACTTCTGAAGTGTAACAAAGACAGTGACTTCAGATATCCCAAAGGCCCTTGGGAAGATGAGTTGACACATTTGTAACCTCTCAAATTATTCTGATGGGGACTTTCTCTGCGTGATGCTTAAGGCTGTGTTAACGTTACATTGTTACATTACATTACATTAGAATATGTTGGGGGTTTCTTGTTAATAGTAGATATTTAGAGGAAAAATGTTCTACCAAATGGTAGAACACATTTGGCAAACATTTGTTTAAAATTTTTTAAAAAATTGACTGTAGGACTGGACTGAGTCTGTAATATCTGATCTCTGCAGTGATTCCTAAGAGTGTGATTATAACTACATAGCATTTTTTTATGTTTATTTATTATTGAGACAGAGAGAAGCAGAGCATGAGTGTAGGAGGGGCAGAGAGAGAGGGAGACACAGAATCGGAAGCAGGCTCCAGGCTCCAAGCTCTCAGCACAGAGCCCGACGCAGGGCTCGAACCCACAAACCATGAGATCCTGACCTGAGCTGAAGTCAGATGCTTAACGGACTGAGCCACCCAGGCGCCCCAAGTTACATAGCATTTCTAGACGTCTGTGGCTGGGATGGTTTTGGAGGAAGGCTGATTGACATTTCCTCAGTTTCCACATTGAGGAAGATAGTCCCAGATTAAGTCTTAGATCCTGTTTATCAGGGCCTCGATGAAGTCGGTCCTTAGTGGTCAGTAACAGCCACTGGGATAATCTGGCATCTGGAGAGCAGCGCTGTAGAGTGGGGAAACACATATGAAGTCAGAATTGTGGAGGTAAATATTGGGCGTGATGGAGGGGGTTCTGTGGTCCCGTAAAAGCCTGCTGATGCCCTCTTCTCTTTACCCGCTGATTGGCGCGCTCCTGCTTCAGGCCCGTCTGTGGGCTCAGCAAGGTGCCAAGCACGTGACCACTTCGTACTTACGTGGGTGGTTGTAGGGTATGTATTTTATGTATTAATAACGCTTCTTTTTTCCAGCATTATCATAGGGAAGATACTCCCTCATCTCTAGACCTGTATCTTTTTTTTTTTTTTTAATGTTTATTTATTTTTGAGAGAGAGACAGCACAAGCTGGGGAGGGACAGAGAGAGAGGGAGACACAGAATCTGAAGCAGGCTCCAGGCTCTCAGCTGTCACCACAGAGCTCAATTCAGGGCTCAAACTCACAAATGGTGAGATCGTGACCTGGACGCTTAACTGACTGAGCTACTCGGGTGCCGCTAGACCTGTTTCTTATATACCTCTATTCGTCTGATACCTTAATGCCAGGACAATTAAGTCCCTTTTTTATATGTTGCTGTAAATTCTTGCCACTTCCTGTGAAATCATAATCTCTTTTATAGGAGAAGAAACTTAGGTGCTTTTTCCTAATGGCCAAAATGAAGACTTGGGCACATCTCTGTTACCACATGGCCCGAGTGAGAGAGTGCTGCTGTCAAGATCTGGGCTCCAGACCGGGTTTGAGCTGAGTCACCGTTGCAGGGGACTGAAGCGAGCCTGCATCTCTTGAAGGAAATGCCCCTCAGAGACGCAGCAGTGAGAGGGCGCATTCCTGCGCCTTCCGCACGCTGTTTTCTCTCCAGATAATGAGGTTTCCGACAGTGGACCGTGTCACTGCAACTATCTTTTTTATTAAGGGAAACACTGCGCTTGTAATTTTCCTGCGGTGCGCGTTTTCACATCGGGTCCCGTTACTTACTTTGTTTTTAATTGATGTGTTCATTGTATTTATAGTTTGGAGCTGAATTTCGCCGGTTTTCACTGGAAAGATCAAAGCCTGGAAGATTCGAGGAGTTCTATGGATTGCTGCAACATGTTCATAAGATCCCCAACGTCGACGTGCTAGTAGGCTACGCGGACATCCACGGGGACTTGCTGCCCATAAATAATGATGATAATTATCACAAGGCTGTCTCAACGGCCAACCCGCTGCTTCGGATTTTTATACAAAAAAAGGGTAAGTACCACTGTGTAGAAGAATTGTTGTAGAAATAAAAGTAGTTTGTTTTCCTCACTGGTAGGATATGCACTGAGTATTGACTTTGGTGAATAGAATTTTGTCCGTTCAGAACCTTGTGTTGGAAAGGCTATGACTTTGAAATCAGAGAAACATTCTTGGGGTGTTTTTTTTTTTGTTTTTTTGGTGGCAACCAACTTTCAGGTGCTGTATTTACTACTCAATAGATACCTGACAGAAAGTTATTTATTTCGGGTATTTTTTACAGAAATAAAGTTATCTGGAAAATGAGATAGCAAGTCATTATTTGAGAAGAATTTAAACGCTGTATAAGTCTCTCAAAGAGAACGTCTGAAATAACCATTCTCTCTGGCAAACATTTTCAAATGTATTTTGAGTTTTAAAATTTTGCAGCCTCCTTGTCTCTCTATCTGCCTGTCCGCAGAGGGACCTCATGTGTGCGGTTTATTCTTTCGTCTTGTGTAAATGAAGAGGTTTAGAAAGCCAGTGTGACTGCAGCAAGCTCAGTGTTGGTGGGCTAATGAGAGCCTTTCTGTGTTTGTAGACCAACCCGGAGAGCAGTTTGAGAGAATGGGTAGGGATTACTCTTGAAGGTGGACCTTTATTTCCAATCAGTTGATAAGCCTTGGGCCACTCCCCGGGCTTTGGAATCCCACTGATCCTGCAGCTCTGCTTCTCTGGGTTTGGAGGAACTGAAGCCCGCCAGCAAACCCCCACGGGTCGAGATCGCACTGTTCGCAAAATACTTAGGAGCACACGAGTTAATTTTCCCAGAGACCCCTGTTCGTAGCTACACTGTTACAGCCTAACAGTGGTGTGGTGCAGTTAGAGTACTAGTCCAGGAAGATTCAGTCGGCCACTGGGGACGAGATGGAGTGAGCAGTGGCCTTAGAGGAGAGGGCCGGTGGCCGGTGCGGAGAGACAGCTGGGAGGCTGCCCCGTGAAGGAGGCAGGTGAGGAAAGGGGCATGTCTGGTACGTGAGTCACTGCTCCTCACTGCGTGGTGGGGATCTGAAGGGGAGTCGACCCGAGAATAAGTATCTTTCTGGGTTTGAGTCTGATGGCTGGGACAGTGCCATAAACAAGCAGAATTTGGAAGGGAGACATTGACTTGGAAAGAAAATGAATTTGTTTTTAGAACAAAAATGGCTTATTTGGGGGGCGCCCGGGTGGCTCAGTTGGTTAAGCACTGACTTCAGCTCAGGTCATGATCTCGCGGTTTGTGGGTTCGAGCCCCGCGTCGGGCTCTGTGCTGACAGCTCGGAGCCTGGAGCCTGCTTCAGATTCTGTGTCTCCCTCCCTCTTTCTTTGCCCCTCCCTCACTCTTGCTCTGTCTCTCTCAAAAAGAAACATTAAACTTAAGGGGCTTGTTTGGCTGCTGAGTTTTAACTATGTCATACAGGAAATTGGAAATAGTAGACTGGAACTTATGATCAAAATCTAGAGGCTAGTCAGAGAAGATTGAAAGTCTGGAAAAGTGATAGTTGAAATTCTTAGGAGCGGACAGAAGCTCTGGCGGGGATGAAGAGAGATGCACGCTTGTAAAGCTGTATGCGGAGTGTTGGAGCAGAAGGAGCCGCAGTAGAAGAGAGAAGACAGAGCGTGCAAGTGGAACTTGTCATTTTTAGCAGAATAAGCTAAACAGTCATTGAGTGGTAGGCCGTCCTTGTTAGCCATTGTAATTCTCATTAAAAACTTCATTGCTGTTTGGATTGTGTATTTAAATGTGGAGTGCCTAGTTTTAAACTCCTGCCATCCGACAAAATTATGTCGGATTATTCCTTTTTTTATTATAGGAGTTGGATTATACCACCATGTGTGTTTATTACTGGAATAGTAACACTTAATGATTGTGGGATTAAGCCTAACGTCTGTTAAGGGTGGTGATGTTCTGCTGTTTGCTTTTTAAATATGTTTCTATGTGAACAAAAGTTTTCTGTGCCCTAAAGCAAATGTCCAGTATAGTGAGCAGCTCTTGGGATTTGATTTAGAAATAGGCAGTGCGTTCAACAGAACGTTTCTCTTTTAAAAAATATATAAGTGTAGTACAAATAGGACTCAAGGAGAGCCTAAAAGTAAGCCGTCGAGTCATTCCTGCTTAATAACCCCCTTCCCCCTTCCCACTGTCCAGCAGGAAGGGTTTCCTGCTCTGGACTGACAGCGTCACTCCCTCCCTCGCCACAGCCCACCGGGCGGGCCTGCTTTCTGGCTCCAGCTTGGAAAGCTCCTTGCCGTTCCTGTGCTGGGGCTGTTGCTTTTCACCTTTTCCTGCCCCTCCCAGGGCTCCTCCCCGTCACCCAGACCCTGACACACACAGCCCCCTCCCAGGGCTCCTCCCCGTCACCCCGACCCTGACACACACAGCC
>PJEM01021573.1:0-10964 GCA_004023845.1 Helogale parvula | reverse complement strand
CACACACACACACACACACACACGGGACCAGCTTTTCCCTGGAAAGACTCAAAATCACTTCTCATACCTGCAAGAACTTCTCTGAGCCCTGGCGGAGGGCGGAATTCCTAGCATTTCCAAGCGACCTGGGAACTCCCACTCTGTCCTCCATCTAGACTTTTCTCTGGCCACGGGGACTATTCGCTCCTTCTGGGTTGAAGAAGAAACGGGTTTGGAGGCACGTTTGTGTCTGTCATGAGCTGACTCGGCTGAAGTACGTTCTTCACCCCTCTGAGCCTCATGTTGTCCGCACGACGGTGGTGGCCCCCACACCGCCATTACGGTAGTTGGCGTTAGTTGAGCACTTCATACATATCAGCCTCTATTTGCAGAGCTTTACCTATATCAACTCACTGAAGCCTTAAGCAACCCTCTAAAGCAAGTATCACTGTTCCCATTCTCTTTCTACAAATGCAGACGTGAAGCGATTCTCATGGGCCCTTGGTGTGGTAGGGACACAGCGACACGGAGAGGGGACGAGGAGCCGTCCGCTAGCAAGCAAGCCTTTGGCAACGAGAGCAGCCAGCCCCTAAGACCAGCTGGGTGACGCAGTACGGAGCGAACACAAGAGCCCTCATCTCCTCTCGATTCCTATCTCCATCTGTCTTGAATGTTCCTTCAGTCATTCCACAAACTTCCACCAGAGTCCTACTGCATGCCAGGCCCCCCTGTCCCCCCATTACCACAACCCAGAAAGCCCCACTTGGGCAGTGCTCCTGGAGGGGCCAGTTGGACGTCCCTGACCCAGCCCCCAGGCCTGGGCAAAGCCAGAGGTATGTGAAGGAGGTGGGCATCATGACCTTCAGTGGGGAGCCCCTCACTGCCACTCGGCAGTGTCCTTGGAGGCCAGGCGCAGGGCTGACCTGCAGCGTGCAGCCAGGCGGGAAGGCTCCCGGGGCGTGGAGCGTTCGGTGCACGGAGTCACGAGGAGCAAACGCAGGAGCAAACAAGGGACAGAGCCTCTTTTTCCAGGAGGTGCTGCCCTTGTCCTGAGAACTCTCTGTGCTCTCCAAGTCCCTCCTCAGGATACTGGAGGGCTTGCGGTGAGAAAGTCAGAAGGTGTGCGTTTAACACTTGAATGTGCCACCTGTTAATCAGCCATGTGACCTTGAGCAAAGTCCTCCTGGTGCCTCAATTTCCTCCCCAGTGAGATGCATCAGCAATGGGACGCTTCTCCACTGCTGCGTCCGTGGAAGACATGGCTGAAAGATCATTCATTCACTCAACCAATGTGTTTACCGTGACAGGGCTGCACCCACGCCGTAGGTGGGGTCCTAGACACTGACTGGGGACATAATTCACAAGACGGAGCCATTCTCGGCTCTGATGGAGCTTGTATTCACCTGATTCACTGAGCTTAGATGTGGTCTCAGAACCCTTGTCAGCACAGCCTTCCAGGCAGCCACGACTAATCAGATCAGCCTGAGAGATGAGCTCTGTATTGGTCAGGATTCTCTAGAGAAACAGAACAAATAAGATACAGCCGCAGATAGAGATACAGACATAGATTTAGAGAGAGATTTATGTTCAGGAACCGGCCCAGGCGACTGCAGAGGCTCCCACGTGGAAAATTGTAGGGCAGGTCGGCAGGCTGAAGACACAAGCAGGGCTTGAACGCTGTGACCTTGAGGCCCAGACTTTTCTGATCCTCCGGCTCTTGGGGCCTTGACCTGATTGCAAGGTACCCACCTGCTATTACCCCACTACTGAAAGCGTTCTCTTTGGCTTAAAGATTACTGATTGGAGATGTTAATAAACATCTCGACAGTGTTTGGCCAAACAACTGGGCGCTGTGGCCAAGCTGACACGTAAAACGGAGCCATCGCAAACCCCGTTTCCCATCCCTGGGAATCATGTGTAAGTGAACGTTCAGCACTGACGCTGAGATTCGAGGCCTTTGGTTTTGATTCTGTGTTATTCTCAGGATGGCATTTTCCAGCTGGCAGTGGACGAAGTAATGAGTCCACTTACATCCCTTCAACAGAAGGGAGGAAGGAGTGTCTCTGGTAGGACCATTTAGACAATCATGTCCACAGAACCCTCTCAGGATGTTTTGTGAAAATGATCTGTTACTTGTTATCGCCTGAGAGCAATTTCTTCTTATTTAACCCAGAACCTGGGAGGGTAGAGCCCTTGCAGTTTCCAGAAGGCTCTGTCTTAGGGCAACAAGGTTGTTTCCCACGTTGGCGAAATCTCTCTCCCCTACACCTGCCCTTTCTAGTGGCGTGTGGTTTATGCCTATCTGACCCAGGGAGGAGACAAGGGGGAAAAATATGAGGACTGCCCTGGGCCAGGTCCTGTGCTAAGTATGTGATTAATCAGGCCGAGAGCACCTTAAGCTGCCAGAGTAAATATCCCTGGATTCTCAGCGACTCAACACAACAAAGATCTCTTTCTCTTTGATGGGATGCATCTGATGCAGGCTGAAAGGTGGCTCTCTGCTCCAGAGTCACTCAGGGACCCAGGCAGGTGCCACCACTTGGTGACGCTCCCATCCCAACATGTGGTTTCTGGAGTCTCCACAGTATAAGGCAAGAATGTGGAGAAGTCATCCATGCTTTTAAATGCCTTGGCCTGCAAGTGGCACATCTGCTCACATTCAGTTGGCTAGAACTCATCACATGACCCTGACTGACTGCAAAGGAGGCTGGGAATTGTTGTCTTCTATATGCCCAGGAAAGAGAGGGAAAACCAGATTCGCTGAAGGTCTCTCTTCCCATCCAGATGCAGGAACTTTAGTGAGGGGCTTTTCAAGGGCTATTGTCAGCAGCTCCCAAATCTTTTGTCGTGTCCTTCTTGGTTCTCAGTCTGGGTCCTGGGACACACCCACCAGCAGGATTCCCTGAGCTATGAGCTATTAACAAGAGTCAGGACGTAAACATTTGCAAGTTCACTGCTCTGCTAAAGAATATGCGATTTGGGGCACCTGGGTGGCTCAGTTGGTTGAGCAGCCGACTCTTGATTTCCGCTCAGGTCATGATCCTAGAGTCGTGAGATGGAGCCCTGTGTCGGGCTCCGTGCTGAGTGCAGAGCCTGCTTGGGATTCTCTCTCCCTCCCTCTGCCCCTCTCCCTCACTCGTGCTCTCTCTCTCTCTCTCAAATAAAAAAGGAAAGAATCTATGCGTTAAAGTAAGTTCAACAATGACTGGGAGAGTGCGTACAGGATGTGGGCATTAGAATAGGCACAAACACCCGTGAGAGTGTTTCTCCCTTGGGAATTTGAATCTCCCCAAACAGCCTTGGAAACCCCTGCTCTTTCCAGTCACATGCCCCCGGCAAAGCAGCAGCGTTTTCCGTGACCATTTGCCAGGCAATCGTCACCTCAACCAATAGAAGCGTGGTCCTCTGGCCACACTCAGGATAGAGCAACAAGCCGCAGAGACAGGTGCGTAGACCCAAGAGCCAGGCCCATCTTAGAATCCTGGCTCTGCTCAGCGCGAAGACCGTAGTCCACCCCTCAACGTCCTGAGCCTTGGTTTCCCCCACTATAAAACGGGGAGAAGAATGCCCACCTGTCAAGATGGTTGAGCAGGTGAAACAGGAACACGCCAGAGAAGCTCCCAGCCTATGCGTGGCTGTCCCTTCTCCCCCTGCCTGACGGTCGCTTGGCATGAGACAGATGTGTTGGTGGGCGTTGTCAGAAACCCGGAGGGAGCTGCTGCGGAGAGGTATTTGAAATGCTGTTTCGGGAGAAAAAAACGGAAATGAGTTAAATATCCAAGTACGGGAGATTGGTTAAGTAAACTCATTCAGATTGATGCAGATGCTGCTACCACATGTTCCCAGGGAAGTTGAAGTAGCAAAGGAGATGTTTGCGATACAATTTTGAGAAGAAAAATTCAGGGTGCGATATGGTGTATGCGAGGTGGTATCAACTCCACTAACACGGGGGTTCTGTGCTCCCCCCTCGGAAAAACGTGCTGCGGGGCTTGGGACGAGTCATTATCCTTTTCTTTACATTGCGTTTCGTTTCAGGTTTACTATATGTTGCCATTTCAATTTTTCTTGTATTTAATTTCATATTTTAAGATATAACAGATTAAATGAGCTAAGTATCCCTTTCTTTAAAAATCTGAATGTTTTGGGACGCCTGAGTGGCTCAGTCAGTTCAGCGTCCAGCTTCGGCTCAAGTCATGATCTCACGGTTCGTAGGTTCGAGCCCCGTGTTGGGCTCTGTGCTGACAGCTAGCTCAGAGCCTGGAGCCTGCTTCGGGTTCTGTGTCTCCTCTCTCTCTGACCCTCCCCTGCTCGCACTGTCTCTCTCTGTCTCTCAAAACTAAATAAAAAAACATTTTAAAAAGTAAACAAATAAAAATGTGAATGTGGAGGGGCACCTGAGTGGCTCAGTCGTTTAAACATCCGACTTGGGCTCAGGTCACGATCTCATGGTCATGAGTTCAAACCTCGCACCAGGCTCTCTACTGTCATCACAGAGCCTGCTTCAGATCCTCCGTCTCCCTCTCTCTCTGCCTCCCTTTCTGCCCCTCCCTGCTTACTCGTGCTCTCTCTCTCAAAAATAAATAAACATGTTTTTAAATGTGAATGTGGCATTTCCAAACGTGTCCAGGATGTGCCCGTTAGACGCTGGGTGGCATTGGGCAAGCAAGGCGTGGAAGGGGAAGCAGTAAGCACCACGAGAAAGGCGCAGCTGCACTTGACCTCTTCCCAGTTCCTTTCTAGCTGTGAGGCCTTGAGCTAGTCATTTAAATTCTCGATCTCTGGGGTGCTCATGGGTCAAATGGAGATAAGAATTCCCACCTCCCAAGGACTTGTGTAAGCCACCTAGCAAAATCTCTGGTTAGAGATGTTGCTTAAAGCCGGAGCCCCATAGAGGCGAATGCTTTTCCTTCTCTACATCCCGTGGGTATTTCTGAGGTGGGGGCTGCCTGCCTCCCAGATCAGGACACTGGCTGCTGCTGTGGTGACCCCTCATCCCCAGGACCGAAGGGCAGAGTGCCTGTTGCCCATGTTTACTTCCCACTAACACGCTCCAGTCCCTGCGTCACGTGCACTTCCCCCAAGACCCTTGGGTGCCTGAAACCGCCTCGCAGCTCTCTGTGGAGTCCCAGCTGTCGACAGCTTCATCTTCAAAGAGAAGTGAAGTTCCTTCACTGGTGCCTTGAAGTCCAGGCCCCGGCAAGTGGGGTGATTGGACGAGATGATCTTGAGAGGTCCCTTCTGACCCAAGGGCTGACTGAGATGCCTTTCATGCTTCTGTCACATTCCGCGGGAAGTAAGGGGGGCTGAGCTGGGCCTGCGTGAACTCTTGCTGTGGGTGGGATGCCCCCACCCCTCCTCTTCCTCTCCAACTCTACCCCTGCCACAGGGTGGGCGTCAAGGGGTGTTTGATGAGTTGGTTAATCCCATTCCCTCCTCTCCAGACGTCGTATCTCACCACTAAGGCCAAAGCTCAGCTGTGGCTCCCCCAGAAAGGGTATGATGGTCTATCTCTGTGCTAGGCACCTGCGAAAACTTTTATTGCCCCTTTCTTTAAAATTCTTTTCATGTTTATTTTTATTTTTGAGAGAGAAGGAGAGCACGCGTGCGAGCAAACAGGGGAGGGGCAGAGAGAGAGGGAGGGAGACAGGATCCAAAGCGGCTCTGTGCTGAGAGCAGAGAGCCCGATACGGGGCTTGAACCCATGAACCATGAGATCATGACCTGAGCCTCAGTTGGACGCTTAACTGACTGAGCCTCCCAGGTGCACCATTTTATTACCCCTCTTAATTCCCCAAAGTCCCTTAGGAGGTGGGTGTCATTGCCCCCACTTTACAGATGAGGACACTGAGGCTGCGAGAGCTTAAATGACCGGCCAAGCAAGCAGCAGAATGGGGACTCGGCCTGGAGATTTTCAACATCCCCTCTGTCACCTCCAAGAGAGGACCGGGTGCTCTCCCTAGGAGCCTCCTCACGACTTCCCTGTGACGACTCTGGGCTAAAAATACATCTAGTTTTTAACAACTTCATTGAAGGATAACTGACATATCATGAAATTCGCCCATTTTAAGTACAGAATTCAATGATTATTTTTAAAGTGTATTTTATAAGTTTGCCCAACAATCGCCAGAATCTAACTTTAGCATATTTCTATCTTTCTAAAAAGACACCTTGCGCCCATTACCAGTCGCTACGGGTACCGATACCAGCCCCGGGCACCCACGAATGGACCTCCTGTCTCTGTAGGTTTGCATTCTGGGGACATTTCATTCACACAGAATCAACCATACAGCGTAGAGTCATTTGCATCCTGCTTCCTTCAGCGTCTCAGCTAGTGTTTTTGGGGTCCTTCCACACTGTAGGGTGTATCCGCATCCTGTTCCTTTTTTTAAATAGAGGTTTATTTATTTATTTATTTTGAGAGAGAGACAGAGAGAGCACAAATGGGGGAGGGGGAGAGAAAAGGGGAGAGAGAGAGAGAGAGAGAGAGAGAGAATCCCAAGCAGGCTGTGTTGTCAGTGCAGAGCCCAACGCGGGGCTTGGAACTCAAGAACCTCAAGATCATGACCTGAACCAAAATCAGGAGTCAGACCCTTAACTGACTGAGCCACTCAGGTGCCCCAGCATTTTGCTCTTTTTTGATGACAGACCGGGTGCCATGGCATGTGTGCACCATATTCTGTTTGTCCGTCATAATTGATCAACCCTCAACTTGTTTCCAACTTGGGGCAATTACAAATTCCAGTCCACGGTCAATGTTCATACACGCATCTTTGAGTAAACCTAATTTTTCATTTCTTGGGGGCAGATTCCTAAGATTGGGATTCTGAGGTCAAAGGGTAAAGTTACACTTCACTTGTTAAAAAACTGGCAAACTATTTCCAAAGTGGCTGCACCATTGTACACTCCCACCAGCCGTGCAGAAGGTTGGAGGTTCTGCACATCCTTACCAACCTTAGTATCGCCTGGTTTGGGTTTCTTTTTTGGTTTGGGAGCTTTGGTTTCTTGTGGGCAACCTACTGGGTGTGAAGTGGTATTTCATTGTGGTTTTAACTTGCCTTGCTTTAACGACTCAATGATGTTGGGTGCCTTTTCTCATGAGTATTTGTAGATCTCATACCATTTGTGGATCTTTGGAGATCCACAATAATATTTATTAAAACCTTTTGCCCGTTTTAATTGGGTTCATTTCCTGTTGTTGAGTCTCAGTCTCTTCCAAAGGGCCGTGGTGCGCATTAGCTGCCATAAGTAGCCGACAAAGAATCAGCACCAAGTAGGGGCTCATCTTCTATTTGCTCAAAAGTGTTTATTGATCCCAGCTCTGTGCGAATGCTTGGGGTCAGGGCAGGGGACAAGGCGAACGGGCAAGTCCCTGCCCGCATGGAGCTCGAAATTCCAGGGAGGGAAACTGACAATAAACGAATTTGCAAAATAAATGCTACTGTAATGTCTAGGAGTGATAAGCAAAAAGTGAGGCAAGGGGAAGGGACACAGTGCGTTCAGGAGGGGACTGGAGACTTCTCAGATAAAGTGGCTATTCTTTAGAATACAGGCTTGTGGCAAAACACCCATGGCCCAACACAGTGGGGGCTTAAGAAGAATAGCTTTTTCTCTCACTCATCACCAGGGTCCTTTGATGGCTCTCCTCCTCAAGGTCAACCAGGCACTCAACTGCTTCTACATTGCGGCCTTGCCCCCCCTTGAGCAGAGCCCTCCCCCACACCATCCGCAATGGCTTACCACCTCGTCCACACCGCATGTTTCCAGAGTGGGGAGCGAGAAGAGGGGACACACACACACACCCCGCCCAGGAGGTGCTTGCAAGGTGCTCACACACCCCGACGTTCCGTTCCATTGCCAGCACTTAGTCACGTGGCCACACCTACCCAGGACTGGCAAGGGGGACTAGGGAATAGGATCTTTATTCTGGTGCCCAGCCAGGTGTCCAGCTAACGGCATTCTATCCCTCGAGTTAAGGGGACAGAAGATAATGGAAAATATCAAACCATCTGCCACGCGTGGTCAGGGAAGACTGCTCTGAGGAGGAGGCAGTTGAGCGAAAGCACAAGTGAAGTGAAAGAGGGAGCCACGCCAGGTTCTGGGGAAAGAGCATTCCACAGCAGAGTCAACAGTGGTTGCGAGAGTTGGGAACATGTTTGGGCATTGGAGGGAAACCCAAAAAGCAACAGTGGCTGGAATGGAAGAAGCAAGGAGGAACTCAGTAGAAACAAGAGTCTGGAGAAGCGATCGGGCCAGATCCTGGAGATGAGGGTCAGAGCCATGGATTGCACTCAAGAAGCAGGAATTCTCTGGACAGCTGTGCATCCAGGACCGGAGTGGTCTGCCTGGGGTCATGTTGCCAAGACCGTTCAGGCAAGGGCTCTCACTCGGGTGGACAGTGAGATGCTGTCGGCATGGAGTGTGTTCTAGAGGGAAACTTGACAGGACTTGCTGGGATGAGCCGGATGTGGAACACGCAGAAGCAAGAAGAATCAAGGGGGACTCCCATTTTTCCAACCGAGCATCTATGCCCTTGCAATGACATTGGGGACACACCACTGTTCTGCTCCAAACCAACCAAGGTATTCTTGTCTTAGAACAATCCAGGCCCTGTACACCGTGCCTAGTCTGCCCACAGGTCCTCAGAAGTGTCTTTTGGGGGCAGAAGCTGCTCCCCACCGTGTTTTAGATGAAGAGACCAAGCTGGGCGGGGGAGTGGTCCCCCAAGTAGCACATCTGTGACGGCAGATGCAGGACTCGGGGCTGGCTTGGGGCTCCAGCTCTGACTTGTTAAGCCAAGCTCAGTGGGGCCCGTCCCCTGCGAGGCTGGGCAGGTGCTGATGGAAACGCACTGCCATCCACTCTGGCTCTGGTTTTCTGCTGTCCCCCCAGCTTCTGCCTCCATGCACATGCACACATGCACACAGACACACATGCCCCTTCGTGCACACACGTGTGCACACATGTGCGTGCACACGGACACACAGACGTGCATACATTCATGTGCACACACGTGCTGCATACACTCCATGCACATGCACACACAGACACACACACACCTCCATGCACACATGCACATGGACACACACAGCCCTTCATGTATACATGTGTGCACACACATGCATGCACATGGACACACAGAGACATACATGCACTCATGTGCACACCCGTGCTGCATACGCTCCATGCACATGCACACGTGCACACAGACACACACACACCTCCATGCACAGATGCACACGGACACACATACCCACCTTCGTGCACACGTGTATGCACGCATGTGCACACACCCGTTGCATGCACTCGTGCACACGCAGACATGTTCACACCTCCACACACACACGGACACACACACACACCTCCACACACATGCACACACGCACGGACACATGAATGCTGCCACGCACACGTGCATAATGCACATGCATGCACGTACATACACAAGACACACACGCCTTCCTGTGCACGCATGTGCTACACACACAGAGACACACACAACTTCACGCATGCACACGTGTACAATACATGCACAGATGCGTGCGTGCTGCGACACATGCATGTGATGCACACACGTGCATACACACACCTGCACACGAGTGCACACACATCAACCTCTGGCGCCTCTCCTCTGCCCGTGCTTCATCTGACGCTGTAAGCCCGGCAGGGGGTCCGGCGCACCAGGCGGAAACAGCCACAACTCCGTCGTCCTCAGACCACGTGGTACTTGTTGGCTAGTGGCGCCTGGACGGCCAGAACTGCTTTCGCAGGGGATTTTCCCTGAGCCCTCTGCCGGGGCTGCAGTGTTGCCGAGACCCCTCGGATGGGGTGTGGGGATCACGGGGGGCCTTCCTAAGGCTCCCCGCAGGCGCCTTGCTGCGGAGATGCACAATAAAGCAGCTGGGGAGAGGCACGGGTCTTTCCCAGGCTGCTGCCTTTGCCTGGTGGTCTCTCTGCTTGGTAGCTAACAGCGAGGGCCCTAGACCCACACGGCCGCGGTTCGAATCCTCGCTTGACCACTTACTGGCCACGTACTACTTGGGCAAGAAGCTTAATTCTGTAAGCCTAGATTTCTTCCGTGGACTCCAGGAACCAAGAATACCCAGCACGAGAGATTCTGGAGAGAACTAAGTGCTTGGACGGGCGCCTCGCACATCTAGCGAGCACTAGATCATATTATTATTGTTATACTGACGAACCGTTCCTGAGGTTGATCCCGACAAACCCTCCCTCCACCTCCCTGCAGACCAGACAAAATAATTCTCAGCTGGTGTCACTGTCTCCTCTCCCGGATCCACTGTTCTGCTTTAAAGCTTATCACGACCTATTTAATGTTTGTTCTGCCTTCTGTCCTCAGCTTGAACTCCACTTCTGTGTTTCTATCCTCCAGCCGCTCTGGCGTTCCTGTCTGTATACATTTTAATTGCTTCCTCAGGGCCTTTGCACATCCTTGTAAGTCAGAAACTCTGTGTCCAAGAATAAGACAGACATCTCAAGGGAGAGGGGCCAGCATTTGAACCCAGGCCCTCAGGCTGCAGAGACGAAACGTTAAACCACTATGCCCGTGGCCTCCCTCCTCTCTTCTGCCCTCCCGCGGTGCCGTGGATCCCCCCTTCTAGGGCATGTCCCTTGGGCGTATAAATATCTGGCGGCCCAGACCGTGAGCCAGCATCAAGCAGGCTGGGCTGAGGCGCCTTTCGCTCACGCAGCATCCTGATGCCCAGCACTTAGCACTCAGTACGTATTCATGAGTGAATGGATGAGTGTCTGCCGGCGTCCGCTGCATCCACGACCCCCAGGTGCAGAGACTGTGTCTTCCTCTCTGCGTCCCCGGTCCTCAGCCAAGCGCCCAGCCCTGGAAGTCCTCAGCGTGCTCACTGAATTGAAACTGACCAATTTCCAGCACGTTCCCCGGCCAGGCTACCTCACGCACCCACCGTCATGCGGGTAGGACAACCCCCAAATCCCCGCCTGTGTTCCTGCCCCCA